>CAJVQA010009747.1:0-11885 GCA_910591915.1 Cetraspora pellucida | reverse complement strand
TTCAAATATGCCATGGTTACTAAGTCTTTAAAGTGGTTCACTCACATGGGGAACCTTTGACCTTGTACTAAACCTTCTAGAATCTTCTGTATCCTATTCTTACAGTTGACCTGGAATCACTATGGCCGAGACCAACACTGGTGGTCAGGGTGTACCATTAACCCCTATGCCCTTGTAGAGTTCACCCCAACCTCGGTACTGACTTCACAACATATTCTTACTACTTTGGTATTCAATTCAAGTTCCACCAAGTTGCCATTCCAGATAGTCCTGAAAGGTAGGTCGAAACCATACATCTCTGGTTCATATGTTTGCTGGCATGTGTCCTTTTCCTCTGGAACCCAGAAATTCTGATGGCCTAGTTGGTTCATCCAGTCCCTCCTCAAAGACCAGCATTTATTTAAATGTTTATTTTATATAAATCATATTAATATATAGATAAACACTACTAAAAGAAAACAAGATTTTAGACTTTGAATTTTTAAAGTTGAACTAATTTATTATAAGTTTAAAAGCCAGAAGTATAGTTTTCTTTTAATATAGTATGAGGCTCCTAAAGGTTTTACAAACTTTAAAAACCAAATATTTAATATTACAACAATATTACAAAAAATAAGTTACTATTTTGTATCACTACAACTTGGTAACTATATTTTTTGAAATTTATTACTTTGTCATTAATAATTAAAAGCATTATACATTACATAGAATTTTATCTTGCTGTTTACATAATTAATAGCTGATTCTGTAGTATCAAAAAAATTTTTTTATAACTATGCTATTATATTCTAACTTTGCATTTAAGTTGCTTACTCAGAGTATCTTATTTTTTCTTATAATATTCATTAGGGTTTTACAATTTGATATTTTTTGCTTTTACTAAGATTAATGTTAATGACAGTTACTATCTTTATTATGTTTTTTATTATTGTTATATAACTTGTACATGGTAAGTATGCAACTAGTCATATATGCAACTTTTAGTTATTTATTTAAGTAGTCTGCTTACAGATTTTACACTAGCTATTATATCTGTAATTTGCTAGAAGATTATCTAATTAAATCCTCTAATCTCTATACTATATTTGATAAATAGCATATTGGTTCTTGTATATCTAAATGTTATCTAATTTAACATTTGATCTTTTTTTTTGTACATCTATTAAGTTATTATATATTTTAGAATATATTACAGATATAAATCATTAACTCTTTCTGATAATCATTTGTATCAAATTTTTGCTGCCAATATTTGATTCTTATACAATATTTTATTAAGTAAACTGCTTTTGAACATCTAAATAAATTTGTTTCTAATATAATTTTATACTTAGACAATTAAGTTTCATATTTCTAAGTTTCTTTTTAACAGAGATATATTTAACAAACTAAAAAATGTTTCTATTTAAGTTATCTCAAAATTTTACTAGGTTAATTGTTCTGATGATTTAGAACAAACTGAAAGAACTCATTATCAACTTTATTTTGATATATAAATCATCAAAAACAACCTAAAATTGATTAGTTTATTAAAAAATTCTTTAAGCTCTCTTACAAAACTTTGTATTTTATTTGTACAAATTTTATTTTTTTAGAGAGCTGTCTCTGGTCTGCCCTATTCAAACCTGTACAAACAGAATTACAAATTAATATTACACTATCTGAATTAATCTGTATTATTTACAAATTTGTATTTTTTTAATTTTAGACAACTTTTTGTTTATCATTAATCTTGACTTACAGATCTGTAAATGTTATATATTTTATATAATGCTTATTTGGCATATTTTGTATTTGTCACATTATCTTATTTGTCACACTCTATTATTTGTTATACCTTATTATTTATTACACCCTTATTTGTCAGACTCCTATATCTTTCAGATCATCTTATATTTAAGATTTCTATAATCTATTTTATTTTTATCTCTTAATCAAAAATGCTAACTTTTATTAATAAAGATCCAGATTCTTATGATATCAATTACTATCATAACAAATACAAAGATTGTCATAATATAGGAATAATTAAAGAAAAAACTTAATTCTTATAAGTACTTCCTGTATATGTTAATTTAATTAATTATGATGCTTTTGTTAAAAAACATCATTATTTTAAAATTTCTTTACAACCTACTATTGCTATATGTTTCTATAGAGTATATTATACTAGTTTTACTTCTAGATTCTACAAAATTTCTTATTCGATATCTCTTGATCAATCTACAACTCAAACTGCATTTACTATATCTACATAATGATTTACAAAATTATTAACGAATTGTCTGCTTCATCTAACTCTAAACAATAACAACTAAATATTTCTTTGACTAAACTTCACATTCTATTTTTTGACTTTCAAATAGATCCTACTCCAACTACAATTATTATACACTCTTAATACTATTATATATGCTTTATATATAGAATTAAAAACATTCTTTGTATTGCAATTGAACAAAGCAATCATGCTCCAGACTACACCATCTGCACTATCTTCAAAAATAATCTATTATATAGGTTTTGTATTTCTGACCTATTAAACATTAAACTCAAATCTTTTATATAAACTTTATCTTTGACATTTCAACAACAAATAATTACAGCTATAATCAAATTAAAACTAATTAGTTTAAACAATTAAATCTTCTCTTTCACTTTTCAAAAACAAATTATTCCCCCTCTTATTCTTAAACAACAAATTATTCTTACTTTTATTAAACTTTAACAAATGAAATCTGCTAACAAAATCCAACTTTTTATTTCTTTTTTTTCAAAAAAAAAAAAAAAAATAACAAATAACAAAAACAAAAAAAAAAGAAAACCAAAAAAATACTAGTAATGATCTTAACTGATTTAAAGAATATCCAGTAACTAACTTAATAAAAAACAATACCAAACTTAATAATCCTATTACTTAACAACTTTTTTTATTTTTATTAAACCATATCTTATTAATATTTATCTAGAAAAACTATCTAACCAGTATCTGACAAAACTTCTAAATCAAAACTCAATTATAAATATCTAGTTAAAACTTTAGCAAGCAAAAGACCTAAATTTTTAACTGATCTTATCTATAAACCAAACCCTTTAATTAATAAATTAATATCTATTTCATTTGAACTAATCCATTCTATATTTATTTTTCTTCTTTAAGAATTTATTACAATCAACTTAATTATCCAAAAATCTTTACTGCTTACAGTTCTATTTCACTATATATTACTATTAATTGAAAACAAATAGTTTTTAATTTGATCTGTTTATATCTTATCTTGTACAATAAATACAAAACTATTTATACAGAAAAATTTCATAAGGACCTCAAACTCTATCTTATTTATTTTAAACTATACTATTATATTAGTAATGATAATATCAATCAGTCACTCTTCAAAATTTAAAATAATAATAAATTCAATATTAATATCTTTCTTAATATTTTCAAAAAATAATTTCTTCAAACATTTCAAATTCCATCTTTAAAAAATCACTTACCTGAATTCAAAGCCTGGTTTGAAAATTTTTTCAATATTTATAAATGTCAATTTTATAATATTGATCAAGAAAAAACATTCAATTATATCAAATACTAAATTACATTCAAATTGTCTAATATTTGCAAAACTCTTTTATCTTTTAAATTCAAAATTATTTCTATTAATTTCTTACAAGAGTATTTTAGATTATGTTTTAAAAACAGCTTTATACTATATTCACATATGTACAATCAAAAACTATATAATATTATCTAAAGATACAGAACATAATATTAAACATTTATCATCTTTTTTCTTTATTAACTCATATAATCATTTTCCAGCTCCAACTAATATACAATTCAAACCTAAATGAATACACTCTATTCTTGATTTCTTAATCTTTAATAAAGACCAACCTAAAACTGTTATATTTAATAAACTCATATCTATTATCTTTTTTTAACAACTTGTTTCTGATACTAAAAAAAAATTTATCAAACTTAATAATACTGAAACCAACCAAGCACAGAAGAGCTATTACTTTTATAGCTTTTTCAAAGCTTATCTAAGTATTGCTGCCAATAATGACCAAATTAACAATTATTATTTACAACAAATTATTGATAAAATTACTAACAAACTTATTTGTACTGAGTACTTAGCTCAAGTACTTATATAATTTTATATTCTTAATAATAATAAACACTTTATTTTATTAATTAGAAAATCTTACAATAAAAAATTCTATTCTGAAGTTTAACAAATATTATATTCCAAATTCAATATTAAATTTAATCTACCTAAAACCAAATTCATCTTTTCTAATTTAAACATTTTTATCAAATCAACATCTTTAATATTTAAAGAAAATAATAATTCATCTAAGCTTTCTAATGATAACATTATTATGTTAGAATCAAACACTAACAATACTAATCAAAACACAGAATAAAATTCCAATCAGATCATGTTACAACACTCTCTCATAATCCTTTTTAAGAAACTCTTCTGTAAAATACATAAATACAGTCACTACTTTTAAGATAATAATGTTCTCTACACTTAGTAGACTATTCTTAAAAGAAAATGATATAAGTAAATAGATAGTTAAGTTCATTTATATGAAGGACCAGATTAATGATGACTAAACTCAACATACAGGACAAATTATGGTATTCTGTACAGCTGTGCAAACCAAGCATATGGTGAGCAAATTTACAAAAAAATTCTTTATTTCCTTGAATCCCATTTCATCATCTCATATCAAGAAAGAACTATAAGACTTATCTTACAATACACTATATGATCCAGACTTATGCTATAATCTGTAGTTAACATGTTTAAACCTACTTTTATTTTTACATCCTCAAACACTTAGTTTTTTTTTAAAACATATCCATTATTACAACTATTCACAATTAAATAATTTCAACTATATACTTACAATATCAATTAAAGTTGATTATAGTAAATGCTATATATATTTATCACACAAATCTCAACCTTTATCTAAATATTTTTTTCACAACTATTAGGCTATATTTATTATCTATCTATATTTATTCCTTCTAAATTTTTTCTAATAAACAATAATATATCAAATACTAATTTAATTATAAAAGAAAGTGAAATAAACTACTCTTACTTTCAATTAGTAGAAACTATTTTAGAAGGTCATAATGAAACTACCATAGCTAAACAATACTATAATAACATTTAACTTAATATCTGTTATAACAAAATTTCTATTTTACAACTATCTACCACTGCTTTCTTATTTACAAACTATTATTTCTTTCTTATAATATATCTACAGCTTTGGCTATTTATCTGATAATGCTTATAACTATACATTAACTATTTCTATTAAAAATGATTATAGTAAAACTTATATTTCTTTTTTATCAAAAACTAAACTATTACCTAATCACTTTATCTTATCAATTCAAGCTATCTGATATTATTCAAATATTTAGCTAAAATCAAACACATCAACATCAGTTTTTTCTATACCAGCACCTTTAGCTCCTACTTTTAGTAATTTAACACAACTCAAGAACTCTAATACCTTATCTCTAAATTTCACAATCTGCATCTATAACATTCAAGGATACAACAAAAATCTCAAACAGTAAGTCTAGGAGAATTATTATATCACTTATTTCTTAAATATTATCAGTATTATAAAAACTAAAATAGCAGAAGATAATGCTATTACTAAATTTTATAACTTAAAATATTACTCTTATTACTAGTTATGTACTAATAGTTTCAAAGCAGAAACTGCACTCATGATTCATAAACACCTTGCACTTCATATACACAATATTTTTATTCTTCTTAGCTATGCTATTGCTATAGACCTTTTCTTCAAACATAATCACAAATTCTGAATTAACTCTATATATCTATCATGTGAAAACTCACAATTAAGACTCCAAATTCAAAACACTATTATTCAATGAATTCAAGAAGTTACTAACTAAAACATTCTATTTATAATACTAGGTAACTTTAATGTATTACCTAACAACTCTATCTTCTCATCTATTAAATACAAACTATTGCAATTTCTATAATATAATAATATTTATAATCTAGCAGATTATACAAATACCTCCTCTTATACCTGGCATAGCAGTAAATATCACAGTACTATTAACTATATTTGGGTTTACCTTTCTTTACTTAAATACCCAATTCATTTTGTTTGGATAATGCAAAAAACTGAATCTAAAATAATCACAAAATTCTTATATCCTTTTGAACATTTCCTTATACTCTTATAAGTAAAAACAAACATTTAACTAGAACCAAATACAAAACTTTTAACTACAAAACAATGAACAAAAAGCCATGAGAATTTTTGCTAACCAAGTTTCTTTTAATCTTATCACAAATTAAACACCTCTTTTTACTCAAACTTCTGAATCTCTCAAAACTACCTGATATAAAATCCAAACTAGTATTATTAATCTTGCTACTAAATGTATTTCTAACAAAAAAACAACAAATCGCAACTTCTAACACTTATTTTTAGCTAAAGCTACTTTATTTCATTTAAATTTTAAAAAACTTAATAACATTATTAAACAAGTTAAAGCCTCTTTAACTAACTTATTATTTATATCTATACATCTCAATTATACTATATACTATCTTAACTTAACACATCATCTTAATATACCTCTTATATCTAACTCTTATAAGCTTATACCAAGCTGTATTACTAATACTAATACTGAATGGCAAGCTTTTTAATATGCCTAAAATATAGAAAACATTAAACAAATCTGAAAACAAATAAATTAGCATATCAATCTTAGATGCTTTAAACTCCAAACTAATTCCAAACATATAATCAACAGCATACTCAACTGTTATAAAAATTCAGTAAAATTTAATAATATAAAAACATTAAATAATACCATTACAGATCTCAAACTAATTAAAGAACATATCCAATATTATTTTGATAACTAGACTATTTATAGACCTAATAATGATCATAAATTTAATACTACCTAGTCAGAAAAATATGAACCAAAAGCTACTACTAGTTCAGACTATTATAATTCAGTCTTGGCTAAATTTTTACTTGACAAATTACTAGAACTCTTAATTAACTTTCTAATAACAAAGCATATAGACTATCTAAAATTAGTTATAAAATGCTTAAACAGGCTAGTTTCACTTTTCTTCAAGCAATAGTTGTTTTTTTTAATCGATGCATCCAAACTTCTTACATATCTAAGCAATAAAAAAAAGGTTACATCTTTTTAATATCTAAAAAACCTATTTTTGATAAAAACCTTTCTAATACAAAACCCATCAGCCTTATTAAATATATTAAAAAACTATACACAAAACTTCTTATTAATCATCTTAATTCAATACTTATACAACATCCTATTCTATCTTCTTACAACTATATTGTTTTATCTGGCAATAGCACCATTATTTCTATATACATACTTAAGAATATTATTAAAGATGCTAATTGCAACAACAAACAATTATGACTTCTGTCTTAGGATATGAACAAAGCATATAATTCTGTCAATTTAGAACTTTTTACAAAGCCTTTTAAACAGATATCAATGCCTCAAATCCTTATTAATATACTTACCAACTTTCTTACTAATTCTCAAAACTAGGTTATATCTAATTTCAGTCTTATCAATTTTTATTCAGTTAAAAATAATATAGATCAGAAAGAAACTATAACTTTATTATTTTGGAAAATATATTATAATCCTCTTATTCATAAAATTACCTTACAATTCTTAAAATATTATTTATCTGCATTTTGAAAACCTAACTTACACTCATCTCAAACCCAAACTTTAAAAACATCTGTATTAGTTTTAGCTTATATCGATAACATTCTCTGAATTGCAAAGTTCAAAGAAAAGCTTAATCTAATAACTAAAACTGCTATATCCTTCTACCAAATAGTCAATATTCAAATTAATCTAACAAAGTATATTCTAGTTACAAACTCTTCTATCACTTTTATGTAGTTTTTTGAATCTCTAATCTATTCTATTTTTAAAAATCAACCCTTCAAGTTTCTTAGATATTGGTTTATACTTAATAACAAATAATTCTAAGCTATCAAACTAATAAAAGAAGAGACTTATAATCTTATCAATATCATCAGTACAAAGAAAATTACTGACAAACAAATTGCTTATATTATCAATATAGTAAAAATTCTAATTTTAAAATATTGATTATATAACACTATTCTTTTTCATACTACATATAACCAAATCTTATCCAAATATCTTACTGTAACAAAACACAAGTTTCATCTTTCTAGATCTATACCAAATAGCACAATGCTTAACTCATATTTATATAATATTTATAATATATATAACATTTAACTTTAGCATCACATTTCTAATTATTTCCAATAAATTAACAACTCTGATCTTCTTAGCATTACAATTCAAATTAGACTTCAAAAACTACAAAATAACTTATAGTTCTCTATTAATATTTTATATTATTCTAAACTAATTATTGATGATCCTAATAGATACTTATTAAACTTTAAAATTATTCAACTTTTTATCCATCTTGGTTTAGTAATCTTAGCCAATTCTAATATTATATAGCCTTATACAATTAGTAATGAAGGCCAGTTATTAGAATTAATTTTATCTTAGTACTCTAAATACTTAATCTTTAAAAAGCAACTTAGACAATCAAATATTATATATCTTAAACAATTTGGCACAACTGATAACAGTATCTTATTAGATTGAAAACATCTTTCATCTAAACTTTTATACTTGTCTAAAAGAAGAAAACCTCTTTGGTTTTCCTACTTAGAAGGCACAATTTTAGTACACTTTTACTATTAAAATATATTACTATACTACCAATCACCTGGTCATAACCCATATGCCTATTATACTATTAATACATCTAAAAAAGTTACAAAATCTAAACTTTGATTACTCTTATATCATAATGAAGAAATTATTATTGAAAAAATATGAAAATACTTTCTTTTATCTAACTATTACTCTATTACTTACTGGACTTCTAATATAGATTTAAATTACTTAAAATTCTATCTTCTACCTCTTGCTGAATACAAATAATATACAAGATGTCATCTTAATTCTTACAGAATTAACCAAACTTGTTCTGTTAAAGTTTTTGTAGTTATTTCAACACAATTTCTTGACAAAACTAATTCCAAACACCAACTCAATCTCAATGCAAATTACTTGAACCTTATCTGCTTTACAGCTATCAAGCATCCAACTTATATTCCTTTTTTACTTATTATTCTTATTTCTAATTCAATTACTTCTGAAATCTTTATTTTAAGTAAAGCTACTAACAAACTTATATCTATCTCTCAACTTAATCACTCTTATCAACAACTATTCTTTTATACTAATGGCTTAGTAACTAACATTGGTACTAATTAATACACAATGGATATTGGTTGGATTCAAGTTAATAATAATAATCAAACTATTAACTTCTTTTCTGCTAAAATACAATTCTGGCTTTTATCATATAAAGCTGAGCTCTTTTCAATTATTATTGCAATCTTAACAGCTTCATGCAATTTAGTAGTCAATATTTTTATTGATTCTCAATCAGTAATTTCCAAATTTAATAACCTCCAACTTTACTTAAATCACTCTAATAAGCTATTCAAATTTAACTTATAGTCTATTTGGTATACTCTTTCTAATATTATTAAATTATACAAACTACTAATTATTTTTTACAAAATGCAGGCTTATTCAGATAATAATCTTAATAAGCAAGTAAACTTTCTTGCCAAATAACATTTATCATCATCACTTTTATTATTTAATTATATATATTTTTATAATCCTTATTATATTCTTCAATGAGAGCAACATTACATAGAACTTCCTACAAGATATTTCATTAAGCAAATATGTAAAGTCTACATATTAGCTATATGGACATCACAAAAACATAATAGTGAGTGGTCATACTTCAATCAGGATATTGATTAGAGATCCACTTGGCTTTATTTTAACCACAATCAAAACCCTTTATACAATATTACTAATTTTAAACTTAATCAACTAAAATCCTTTAAAATCAAAATTTTTCTTAATGAGTTATCAACATATCAACTATTTTATACTATTTATTCAAACCAATATCCAGATACTAATTGCTTTCACTATAACCTGGCTAACTTTCATTCCTACTGGCATACTTGCGCTAATGCACTTTTGCTTAACTAAATTATTTAAACATCTACCAACCAAATCATCTTTAGCAAATTACCTGATCTTGATACTTACTAAAAAAATAACCTAATTCATAAAATTCTTTATTACCTAGCTCTCAATTCTTTATACATCTTATCTAATACATTCTATTCCAACCTTACTCTCAAAGGACTTATTCAAAAGTCACTTATATTAACAGTTCAAAATTTTAACATATTATATAAAACTGCCTCCCAAGTTATTATTGATATTCTTCTCAATATTAATGAACAATTATATGAACAATTATGAAAAACATATTGCATTTATTTTTCTAATTGGAAAAAACAACAAAATAGACCTTAATCTTAATCAATCAACAAACTCTCAATATCATCCAACTTAGCAACTAGGCATACATATCTTTGTAAAAACTATACTTACTTATGTCTCTGCAGACTTCAAGATTAGCTACATACTTATTCTAACACATGCTCTCCTATTGGCTAAGCAATTTACAAAATTAATATTTGGTCTATTTTATAGATTAAATATAGTATATCATCAAATTATATACTAAAGATTCAAATCTAGATGAGCTTTGACCACTCTAGTAGGTTTAAATTATAGATAAATTAGTTTAAGTTTTTATTTTTGTATATAATTTTCAATTTATTTGTTTTGTACAAATAGTAATAGCTGTATAGTTAGCAGTTTAATGATTAGTTCTAACTACAAGTATTGGTTTTAGTCATAGCATATATATATATAACTATTTTAAATTATTAATAAAGATATAAGCAAGGCCTTACTTTAATATCAAAAAAATATATATATATATTACCTAGTTATAAAATTCCAAAAAATATTTCTGTTAACTAATTTACTCATTTTTATAGAAATTAATAAGGCTTGTCTTAGCAGTGTTTACTTAAATCTTAATATTAACTTTATAACATATTCTTAATATATGTTTATAATATATCTTGATTTTGTTATTTAACTTTTAATTTGGATAACCTAGTAGGACTATAATTTGTTATTAATACATATACTGAGTTTGGTTTGATATTCTTTTTCTTTGATTCAAAACTTTTAATAATTTGGTTAGTAATATTTTTTACTTAGAGATTCTTATTTACTTGATTTTTTTATATTAGTATTTGTTTTCTAAAACAGTCTTTACAATAATATTGTTAAAGATTTATATTATTTTTTACTTAGATCTTTTTAAATAAGTTCTGGTTTTTTTATTTTTACAGATTTACACAATTACAAAAACTTATTTTGGGCTCACACTATCTAGTACCAAGTTGCATCTTTCTATATAAATTTTTTTTTTTTTTGATATTAAGGTGACCTCTTTGGTCTTTTTGACTTTTATTAATCACTTATCAGTATTGTAGTTCAATGAACCACTACAGAAGAGCGTACAATTGGCTATACGTGTAACTTTTCTATATTACCTATTTAAGGAGTCCGCCTAAAGGTTCCCTACTAATTGCCATATCTAACACCCCTGCTTGGGTATTTCACTTTAAACCCTCTGAACCTGTAACCTGTGTTAACATCACTGGTCATCTCTGATGTATCAGATCATCATCCTCAACCTTAGGACTAATTTATCTTTGAGGTAAACCTCCTAGAGCCTTCTGTACTCATTTTTACAGCTGAC
>CAJVQA010009746.1:0-11886 GCA_910591915.1 Cetraspora pellucida | reverse complement strand
TACTAGCTGCCATACCTGGAACCTGCTTGTAGGTTCTCTATTTAACCACTCTGTTCTCGTATCCACCTACCTACTTACACCTACCAAAATGCCCCAGTTGATACCAGTTCAAATATGCTATAGTTACTAAGTCTTTAAAGCAGTTCACTTATATGAGGAACCTTTGACCTTGTACTAAATCTTCCAGAATCTTCTGCATCCCATTCTTATAGCTGACCTGATATCACTATGGCCAAGACCAACACTGGCAGTCAGGGCATATCATTAAACTGCTATGCCCTTATAGAGTTCACCTCAACCCCAGTACTGACTTCACAACATATCCCTATTACTTTGGTATTCAATTCAAGTTCCACCAAGCTCCCAAACCAGATAGCTCAGAAAGGCAGGTTGTAACCATACACCTTTGGTTTACATGTTTGCCAGCATATAACCTTTTTCTCCGAAACCTGAAAATTCTGGCTGCCTGGTTGGTTCCATTCAGCCCCTCCTCAAAGGCTGACTCTTTGCCCAGTTTCACAAGTTCTAGCTTCATTTCATAGATCTAGTCTTTACAGTAGCACCATTGAAAGTTCGGGTTATCTCTCTACTCAGGTCTTCCAAGTAGGCTTCCATCCTCCTACCTGGTTCTTATGTTTTACACGGCCTAAGGACTTATCTTGGGTTCACACCGCCTGGTACCGGTTTGTATTTCTTTGTACAATGTTGCATGAATGCCTAGACCTTCCAGTCAGGCTGATATGATATAGGTTATAGGTATCCTATCCCAACTAATTACAGAAGACAGTTAGCTGTAACACAGAAAGAATTGCAAATTTTCGCTGTTACTGAGATTTGAACTCTAGACCTGCCACTTGGGGGTTGACAATCTATCCACTTCACTAGGTCACCACACCTCCACAATCAACATTTCTATATTTAGTCCTTATTAATATTATATAGTAATTTGTATTGCAAATCCTATTTGTATTCAGTACCTGAGTCACATTAGTAATCCTTATTCATCTTTGTTACATTTTTGTATTATTCCAGTAACATCCTTAAACTCTAACCTTCGCATTTAGTCACAATTCTTGTAAAATTAATTATTTAAAACTATATTTACTATTTTAGAAAATATATCTAAGTTTAAAATCTTTATTTTTATTACTGTTTAACAATGTCTACCTTAAGTCAACAAGAATCTGATATAGCAGACCTTGATTATTTCTACTAAAACTTCTCCAACAGTTTTGAAATTGCCCTCTATAAAGAAGACAACAATAACAAAACCCATCCAATTTTTTTTAAAGTTCAATCTACTACTTATTTAACAAAAAATCTTAGATCGAATAAGATTACTCATTTCTTTAAAGCTTCTACCTCTACTTTTGTAATTGCTTGCCTCTGTGACAAATATCACATACCAAATTCATCTCAACTTCAAACACCAACTACACCCAAGCTACTAAATTTACAACTGCTTATATCAATAACAATTCTAAAAAATTAACAAAACAATTCAAGAACTTATAACTAACCTTTCTTTCTCTACTAACAGTATTTCTCTATCTTCTACACTTGATGTACATTACTATTTCAGGAGGGACTGTCCAAATTTGGAAATGATTTCAATATTATTATCCAAGTGTAAAAAAATTTTTTTATATGTTTTACAATACTTTTTCATGAGACTATTATGGCATACTGTGTAATGAAAAGTATAAAAACGTATTAAGCAAACTTGTAGCTTTAGTACTGTACTTTAACAATATCAAGTAAATTACTTTGAATCACACTGTTTTTATATTGTAATTACCTAGTAAAAAATGTCTGAATCTAAGTCTTATATGAAATTTGAAACCACTAGGCTGTCTATATTTCACTTATTGAAAGATAATAAATGAAAGGAGACTAAAGATAAAGATTTGACAAAGGTAACATAGAAGTGTAAAGGTTATTTATGTCATAAGTGTTATATAAATCTTGTAGAAAATCTGTTAAGAAGAAGCATTAAACAAGCAAGAATTATGAAAGAAATTAATGCTACAGTTAGAAGAGAAGTAGAAGCAATAGAACAAGTAGTTGAAAAAGAAATAAATAAAAAAGAAATAAATGAAGAAGAAATGGAATCTATTGATAAAGAAAAGGCAGAAGATGCAAATGATGAGAGGAGTATAATTAATCTTGTTAAAGCTATTAAAGCAATAGCAAAATCTTCTATAAGAAGGAATGTTTAAGAAATGAACATCTTATATATATGTTTGACAAAATGCAAAAAGAACTTTCAAAAATTAATATAAGCCTGAAAGACTTTTCGATCAACTTTATTTAGTAGCTTAGCAGTCTAAATATAATAAGCTAACTATGGAGCATATGAAAAGATTAATGATGGTTATATGTTATCTTCTTTTATTATTAAATAATACAAAGATTAATTTTTTAAAGTTTGATATAGTATGCTATTTAAATTCTGTAAGTACAAGTAATGAAGGGTCTGGATATGATGGCTAATTTAGGTATATCTATAACATCAAGAGCACTAGATCATAAAAAGAAAAAAATTTCAAATGTGTATGAAAAATATGTAAAGAGGGCTCTCAAAAAGCATTCAAAAAAAGCTTTTATATTGAATATTGATAATTACTACAATATTTATATTCAACGACAACCTAATACTACAAGTACATTTTGAATGATATACATACTAATGATCATTACAAATTCATGTTCTATATCAGCAATACCATGTAGTGGAGTGCTCAATTCAGTAATTATTAATGATGAGTTGATTATTAGGCATCTTAATAAGCAATTTATTATAAATCTTGAGCATTCTTATAATGATCATAGACAAAATTATATAAATAAATGTTCTGATGATAAACTTATAAAAAGGTTAATATTGCATAGTTATAATGATAGATTGGAGGAAAAAAAGAACCACAGACATCTTAAAAATGCAATTCTTTTTGATTTTACAGAAAGCAACTTAAAAAACATTAAAGATTATATAAAGACTCTTCAAATCATATATGATCAGAGGTTGATGTAAGAATATTTTTCTGATTATATAGTTCCAATTGTTGCAGATTGGCCAGAACAGTTCTTTATTCATAAAGCTATCATACATTAGGTTTTTCTTAATGATAAAAATATTTTTTTATTTGTTATAGCATTTTTGCCTATAATGGGATCTTACATGTTTTATTAAATAGTCATGAGCTCATTTTTATAAAAAACTTATTTTTATTTAATGATGTTTACAAAGAGATATCCAGACAAAGAAAGAAACTCAGTAAGAAGCTATGGCTATGGCAGATCGATTTGATGCTTCATATTATGCATATGGCATGGCTTGATATTTCTAATATTGTATACTCAAAGTTTAGTTCTATATTCAAAAATATTGAATTTCTATATTTAACTAATCTTTTGAGTAATCTACTCCTTTTAGTCCTTGATGTTTATATAGTACATTATTATGAAAGCAACTGGCTGACTTATAAAGAGGCTTGTATGCATTGCTGGAGCAATTTTTTCTTTGATTTGATCGAAGAAATTATAAACGTACACCTCTTATGTTTTTCTTTGATGTGTTTTATTGGAAGGAAGTTAATCATCCAATAATTGATTTAATTACTAATTATTTTGTTTCTTTAAGCGATTGTCTTGTAAAATCGCTCATAGCATTATTTGATGGCATACTGCTAAGTTTTCCACAGCACAACAATTACAGAAAGAGGCTCATATTATTTTTTAATACTGTGAAGACAATATTTTTCAGCAAACTTCATGAATTCAGTAAAATATCTATATTCATCTAAGCAATTGTATGTATTTTTCTGAAAGTGTGCAATATCATTTTTGGATAAATTCACAAAAGTATATCATGCATGGCAAAAATATTCTTTAATTGTTAGTTCATCCAATAATATTAACTTGTACAAATTGCTTTCTTTAGGTTATGAAATAACAGATTATCATCTTTCAAGAGGCTTTATTATATCTAGAAAACTTTTACTACTACTTTGTGTGATTATCTTTCTTGTGACTGCACTAGTTATAATAACTTTTCAGATACTGATATTGTTCTTGCATGTGGACATGAATATTATAATTATTGTCTAGAATGGTGTCATTCAAAATGTTTAATATGTTTTGATTATCTTCGTAATGAAATAAAGAAAAATATTGAAGCATTAAGGGTAAGTATAAGAAAAAAATTAGGTAAAAATGAATTTGTTAGAAAAGATGTTGGAAATTTAGCTGATAATAATTTAAATGATGATGAAAAAATAGTTATAGTTAATATTAAAAATTTAGAAAATTTATTTGAAGAGGTAAAGCAATTATTTTCTATTTTATAATTTTTTTTTTTTTTTTTTATTAAATAAATTAATTATTCAAAACAATTTTGCATTATGATATAACAGCAAAGACTGTTAATGTTATATATATATTAAAACTGATGAAAGGTTATATTCGTCACAATTAAATTCAATATAAATAATTTAATTTGTGATTGATCACAAGTGAGAGGAATTCACTTTGGATTAGGCACTATATAATCATTTGATATAAATTTATATCATTATTAAATTAACAATTTTATAAATTTATATTGTTTTTTATGTAGTATTACTAAAGGTTCATAAAATGCAGCATTAAATATCTTTAATTGATTAATATAGTTTGTAAAGTCTGTTATATGCATAAAAAATTATGTAAAGTCATAAATTCTTGTAGTTTTTTTTTAATTAATTATATAATTTAAACATAATTTTAATTAATTATACATATAAATTAAATGTAATTATTTTTAAATTAATTAATTTTTAATTTTTTTAATTGGCTGAGTTAATTATGCAAGCCAGGAAGATCATTTTCTTATTTGGATGGTCTCTTTTGAACATTACCATACTTGCCCTAAATGCTTTTTTTCAATTAGTTGTATCAAAAAAAATGAGTATCACTATTCTACTAAAAAATATATTTTGAGAAATCTATTATCTTACTTGTATGACTGCCTCATTTTAACATGAAGCTATTCATCTAAAACCAAGAAAAACCTTACTTAAACCTTTCAAAACATCTTATATGAATCTTCTCAAACTACCAATTCTCTTACTGCTCCTTCTTATCAAATCTCATCTTCTTCTGATTTTATTGATTCTTTCTTTTCTACAACTACTAATACTAATCTTATCTTTAACCAACTCTCTACTATTAATACTCTTGACACTTCTAACTTAAATCTTAACAAGACTAATAATATGAACCAATCTGAAAATATTTCTAACAAACCTTCTTCTTAAACATACTCTAGTGTTTTTAAACCAAAATCTAATCTTACATATAACTGGATTGTAAATTTTCCTATTATTGAAGAAATGCAATCTAACAAAAAACTGCAAACCTCATTTTTCCTTCAACTCTTCACTTTTCTTAAAAAATTTTTTTATGACTTTTATTCTGTTAAAGAAATTAAGCCAGCTACTGCTATACAATTTGCATTCAAAGCATCATTTTATTATATTATTCATAGCATGACTGAACAACAATCTGAATTCTTAACTGATCTTATCTATAACAGTAATTCCAATATTAATAAGAGTACTACAATCTCTTTCAACCTTCTGAAATCTATTTTAAAAAATCTTATCCTCAAATTTATAATCATTCTCTTTACCAAACTTAATTACATCAAAATTTTTGCTTCACTAGTGACTATTTCTCTATATACTGCTTATAATCATCTTCAACTCTGTCTTAATCTTACATGCTTACATCTTTTTTTATCCAACAACTACCAATCAATTGACTACCAAAAATTTGCTAAGAACTTACAGCTTAGATCTAAAAGATTTAAAATTGAATTATTTTTTAAACTACAGATCACAAACAAAAATATCTTACAATTCAATCTGATGCCAAATTTAATATTAAACTCTTCTTCAATATTTTAAAAACTCTCTTTTTAGAACAATTTTGTATTTCTTTACTAAAAAACTCTTTTGACTACTTCAATTCCTAGTTTGAAACTTACTATTCTTCCTATAGTAAACAATTCTCCTCCAATATTGACAAAGAAAAAGTTCATACCTCTTTCAGAATTCAATTTTGTCAATATTTTATTCTTCAACTCTCCAAATATCTTCCTAAAACCTATACCTTCAAAAAACCTAACTCACTTTATGAGAAACATGAAAAAGCATTTCATATTGCTAATTTTTATTGTCTTACTTGTAACAATAAAGAATGCCAATATCTTGATGATAAAAAATTCCATAATAGTGCCAAACTTTTAATGACATCTTAATCAAATCTCACTCATTATTTCCACCTCAGAATAATAAAACATGAATTCACCCAACTCTTAATGCTACACTATTTTATAAAAACAAGGAACATGCTGCCTTACTTAATTAACCTATCCTTACCAAGCTTTGAACAAACTAGCTGATCAAGCTAAAAACTTTGTTTGTAAACAAAACAAAGTTAAAACTAATCCCAAATGTTGTAATTATTACTTTTATTGCTATCTTTCTCTTTATTACCAAACTTCTGTTAAAAATTATAACATACAGTCTTTGTTCAAGAAAGAGGCTATCAATCTTTTAACAAAAACATTATTGATACCCAATTTCTTGCCCAAATCATTGCATACTTTGATGTTATTAAAAACCAAAAACCAACTTACCTACAAATTGTTAAATATTTTAATGATATTGCTTATCTAGCAGCTGAAAAATTTTTATCAAAAAAATTCAACCTTGATTTTCAACTAGTCTCTATTCTTGACTCTCTTTTTTTACAGTCTCTTTTTTGAGCTCTTTGTCTTTTACAACCAACATTAAAGCAGCCATCACCTTATTAAAAGATACAATCATTGTAGTTAATAAAGAAAATGAAACAAGTAGACAGATAAATAAGTTTATTTATGTGAAAGGCTAGAATAATGATGGTTAGATTTAATGTACAGAACAAACTATAGTACATTGCACAGCTGTAAAAGCTGAGCATATGGTGATCGATTCTGTAGAAGACAATTTTAAAAGATTATTTACAATATTTTTAATTTCCTATAATCTTTATACATGCTTTAACAAATTCTTTCATTACTACAATTTACTACTTCTTTATTATGGTCAAACTAATCAAACTCTTATTAAACATATTGACAAATATAACAACAACAAAACTGTATCTAGTATTATATTTTCTGTTAATTTATCTTATAATAAAACCCACATATATTTTTCTAATGATACTCTTTTACCAGATTATATTATAATCATTCTACACCTTCTTTCTTTATTTTACAATCTACCTCTTAGATCTAATTCCTTTATTCTACTCTTATTATATCTAACCTATTTCTTAATAATTATTCTCCAATTCCTTCTAATTATGATTCTTCTTCACCTTTACCTAATTCAACCTCACATCATTTTTATCTTAACATGGCTGCATATAACATTAGAGGCTTCAATGAATCTACCAAAAAAGAAGCCTAGCAAAATTATTGTTTTAATTATAACATATCTATTGCAAGCATTACAGAAACTAAAATCTTTAACAAAACTAATCTCTTCTTTTGCAACAATAACTTCTTCATCTACTATTGGTCTAATTCTTCTACTTCTATTAAAGACATTGCTATTATAATTTATAATTATCTTAAACTTCATATTCACAGTATTCATATCTACTCTGGAGGTGCTATAGCACTTGATATTTTCTTTTGAAGTAATATCAAGCTTTGCATTATCTTAGTGTACCTATTATCAACTAACATCTCTATTTGTAATCAAATCCAAAATGCTGTCATTAACTGAATTCAACAAGCCTCTCAACTCTACATCCACCTTATTATTCTTGATGATTTTAATACACAAGATAATACTTACAGTTCTTCTTCTAAATACAACTTATCAACTTTCTTAACAACACTAATATGTATAATATTAGAACTCATTTTAATAACAAACACTCTATCTGGTTTAACAATACTAGTAGTAGCCATATTGACTACATCTGAACTGACCAATTTAATATACAATTTCTTCTTTCTTACAGTCTTGATAACAGCCAAACCTTGACCTCTAGTGACCATCTTATCCTTTCTTTCATATAGACATTCTCATATGCCTATAGCAAACTCTATATAAACATACTAGTATTAGTCACTATATCTTTAACTACAAAGCTATATTTACAGAAGACTGGAAATCCTTTGCAGATACCTTATCTCAACAACTTTCATTACACAAAACTCCTATCAATAGTGAAACTGATGAAAGTATTAAAACAACATAACACAAATCCAAAGCTATATTATTTATTCTGCAACTCATACTATCCCTAATAAAGTTTTTTGCAAATGTAGCTACAATTATCAATACTTACTTTACAGTACTTTATTACATTTATTACTTAAAAAACTTGATCATACTATCAAACTTGTTAAAAAACTTACTCAATATTCTGACATCTTTAACATCAATCAAAATATCTCCCAAATTAACAAACAGTTTCAATATGATCTTTAACTACTTAACTTTACCAATTTATCTTGTATTCAACTATGGCTTTAACATGCTTACTCTAGTTGGAAACAACTCTTTTATGTTCACTATATTGAAAACTCTTTTCTACTTTGACAACAAATTAACAAAACCATTGACAAAAGATATGTTACTCTTATAACACATCCTACTTAAGCTATTAATAGCATTCTTAACTATTATCACCAATCTGTCCACTTCTCTAATATAAAACTGTCTAAGGAGCTTATAACTAACCTACTACTTATTAAACAGCATGTCCAATTACACTTTTATAACTGGACTGCATTTAGACCTATTAATAAAACTCTCTTTAATACTTTTTGGCAACAACACTATCTTCTACTACCTCATATTAATTCAACTTGGTACCAATCTCTTAACTCTCCTATTACAAATAAAGAACTTTCTTAAACACTCTCTTAGCTTTCTAACATCAAAGCCTGTAGCTCTATAGGTATTAGTTATAAAATGCTCAAACATATCAGCTCTGAATGCACTTCTGTTATTATTAGTCTTTTTAATTGCTATCTTCTTGAAAACAGAATTCCTAAGCAATGAAAACATAGCAGAATCTACCCTATTTTCAAATATAGCTTCTTTGATGATAATTTTAATCTTATTCAACCTATTAGTTTTATTAAACATATTCATAAACTATATACTAAAATTCATACAAATAAACTAAGCACTGTATTTTCTTCTAATCTTATTCTTTTACCTTTCAATTATATTGCACTTTCTAACAATAGCATTTCAATTTCTATTTATATCCTCAATAATCTTATTGAAGATACTACTTGCAATCACAAGAACATTTGGCTACTTTTACAAAATATAAGTAAAGCATATAATTCTGTTAACTTTACTCTTTTTAAACATTCATTTTTTCATCTGACACTTCCTTCATCTATTATTAATATTCTTTCTAATTTCTTAACTAATCATTACAATCAAGTTATTATTTTTCTTGGCCTTACTTCCTTATACCTTGTTTACAATAGTATTAACCAAGATAAAACTATTACTCCTTTAATATAGCACATATATTATGATTCACTTATCTCATATATACATACACAAGTACCTGGTTATACTCTATAATTTTCTTGGACTACCAATCTTAAACTCCAAACATTTAACTCATCACAAAAACAATGCTCTGTCTTGGTATATATTGTTATAGGTAGATTTGACTCTAGGACCTTGAGGAAACATTGCGTAATGACCACGATCTGCACCATGAAAACTGTCATACCACGACATCCATGACCTAAGACAAATCAAGCTCCTCATTAAGTGACGGCACTGATCCATTGAAGAAAAAACCACCTACCAATTTGGAATCCAACTGTCAAGATAATATTATCTTGACAGAAAAAGTTTGTGGCTGTGTCAATATGTTGTCATATATTGGATTGTATGCTGTTGTAGGATGATGCTAAGGTAATGACAGATGAATTGTAAGAAAAAAGGAAGAGTATTAGTAAAAAAGTGAAAAACGGTCTATGACTATAAGAAAAAGGGTGTCAAAGCCATGTCCCAAGTTTCCCCTTTTTCCTCCTCCAAAATGTTCTATAAAAAGTGTGCCTTCTGCCTTATAGATGCTATATATATATATAGATATACATAAGATATAGTACCTTTCTGCCTCTAAAAATAAATAAAAAACCCTACGCTCCTTTAAACTCCCCTGGTAACATTCTCAAGGCTGCCATAGACCAGTGCCAAATCAAATCCGCCTCACCTGCCTTGAGTGATGTTACGCAACATCGACAAATTCGAAGCGACAATTCGTCGCATTTCTTCTTGTCCTTGTAGTGCCGTTCTTGACCTTGTACCCTATATCAATATAGATAACATTCTTTGAGTTGCTTTATCACAAACTAAGCTTTTTAATATATTATCTATAGCTAAATTATTTTATGCTATATTTAACATTCAAGTTAATCCTACAAAAAATTCATTCTAGTTACTAATAACTCTCTATCTCATTACATCCCTATTCCCTATAATAATCATCTTCTTTCACTACATTCTTTTAAACAACTCTTTAAATTTTTAGGTTGCTGGTTCATTTTAGACAATAGGCAATCTAAACAAACAAAACTGCTTATTGCTAAATCCTCTTAACTTATTCAAATTACTAAAACTAAATGTATTACTAACTCACATGCCTATTATATTATTAATACAGTTATTATTTCTACCCTTGAATATTATCTTCAAAACATTGTAGTTAGCCAGCCTATTTGCAATAAAATCTTTATTCAGCATATCAGCCTTGTTAAACTTAAAGCTAAACTTTGCTGTACAATACCTTCTAGCACTCTTTTACATCTTCAAATCTATAACATTAAACACATCTAGAATATTTAACTATAACACTATATTCCTAATCTTCTTAACCAATTTAATAATTCTGATCTATTAGGTACATCAACTTGAAACTGAATTCAACAACTACAAAACAAACTTTGGTTTTCTATAAACATCTTTTTATATTCTAATCAAATTATTGATAGTTCCAACTATCTAACTACAAACTTTAAAATCATCTAGCTTATTGGCTAGACATTCTTTACTAACTTAACTTATAACATCCCATATACTTTTAATGTGAAGCTATTTCTCTTAAATTTTTTCTCTTATCTTATCCAAAATATTTCATCTTCAAAAAACAACTTAGATATTACAAATTACTCTTTCTTGATCAACTTACAACATATGATAATTCATGCTTATTACACTGGTAACACATTTCTCCTAGACTAAACAAACTTCCTAAAGGTGTTATATCTCAATGGTTTACTACTTTTGAGAACATTATTACAAGCCATTTCTATCAATGTACTTTATACAATCACTTTAATTTATCTCAAACAAATTATTTCTCTTATACTACTGGTTACTTTATCTCTAATACCAAATTCTGACTACTTACTGTTCTCAATGATCAAATAATTATTGGCAAGGCCAGAAGACATAATACTCCTATAGGCCTTACTCTTATTACTCACTAGAACTGCTTATATCAGTTCTAGTTTTCAAATTTATATTCTACTTCTCATTCTACTACTACAATATGTTCTAGATGTCAACTTAATTCTAATACAATTGTCAACAAATGCACTATCTTTATTTCTACAAACCTGGCTACAAAACTACTTTGTCATATTAATTCTGACAAAACTCTTAATCTACATGCCAACTTTCTTGATATTGCATACTCTGTAGCTATATAACATCCTTTATATATTCTGTTATCCTATATCTACTTCTTTTAAGATAGTAGGTAACTAGAGCGACCTTAGACAGTGAACACTTTTTGTAACCT
>CAJVQA010009745.1:0-11887 GCA_910591915.1 Cetraspora pellucida | reverse complement strand
CATTTTTAAATATTTATTCTTTATTTTTAGTTATTTTTATTTATTTTATTTTTCTTTAAATAAAAGATCTTCTACTCAACTCTCATCATTTTAAAATTTGCTACAGCTTGATAGTTTTTAGTAAATTTTATTACAATATATAACATATAGTATATATCTTTATATTCTTAATATTTCTTATCTTATATTACTATATTTAGCATATTCTATTGAGATAACTTAGCTTTATTATAATAATTTATATATATATAATATCTATAAAAATACTACTTTCTGACTTTTCAAGAAAATTAAATGTTTTTATACTTCACACAAGTGTTTTTATACTTCATATAAGTATTTTATATACTTAGAAATGTCTTTATATATTTCAATAGTGAATAAACTAAATGCAATATTTAGTATCTTCATATATTATTTATTATTGTCTCTGCTTTAAAATTCCAAATTACTCTGTATTTTGTTAAGTCTTGTATAGACTTTTGTATAGAATCTCTCAAGTTATAGTCATTATACATAGTTGAGCAGTTTCTGTTATTGCTGTGGTTAAAGAAAAAACTACAAATTAACATTTTGGTAGTAACTATGAAATAAGTTCTCAATTTACTGTAGATAATTGATTTTAGTTAGTCATAAGGAAACTCTGTTAATAATAGTCTGTTTAATCTGAAATTTGAAAAGTATATACTGAAAACCTATTGCATCTTTTCTACTAAGCATATTTTAGTAAGAAAATTCTTTTGAAATCTACTATTTAATGTCAAAGTAGTAACATCAGTTTTGATCTATAAAGAAATTGTAAGAAACTCCTCTTGAAGAAATATTTCAACTATTATTATACAAACTTTAAATGTCTATATCTCAACAAACACTAGACCAATTTTAGTGTTTTGACCTTCTTTAAAACTAAAAGGACTCTCTTTATAACTTTCTTTTAAGTCACAAAATCTATTGTCATAATAACTTCAAGAGATATTTACTGATTTTTAAAAATTAGAATTTAGAAATGAAAGCATAAGTGTTTGCATTGTAACAAACAGCTTCTAAATTGATAGTACATGCAATTTAACTTTAAAGATACCTATTAAAAGTATTTATACAAGACCTGTAAGTCAATAGTGCAGTGGTTAGCACTCCCAGGTCGCATTCGCAAGGTTGCCAGTTCAATTCCAACTGGGAGAAAAAGCTGTGCCAGGACCACGATTGTTATGATCTTAAGGGGATTTCTCACTTCTACTTCCAGACAAGAATATTACAAAATGAATGATCTACAGGGATGGTCTACTTCCAATTTCGAACAAAAGTACTACAGCAAAAACAAGTTGAGTGACATAGCCACAGGGTTACATAATGCCCAGATAAGGAGATAATCTGACAAGAAACGTCGATAACATAAGGATCCCAGATTAGAAAATTACCATAAAAGGCAATAGAGATAAGAAGACGGAACCTAGAAGGACCATTGTTGATAGGGAACTGCAGACTCGAGTAAGGGGTCCTACACTGTGGGGCCAGAGACCTGGGTTATTACAATAGTGATAAACTTGTTAATAATATAGTACGAAACACCACTGGTGATGTATGTAGCAACTAAATATGTAAACCTGTAGGTTCCAAACATTAAAGTTAATAAAGAAAATTAGAGCGCCCCATGATGTAATACATTGGGGATAGTTAAAAAAAAAAAAAAAAAAAAAAAAAAAAAAAGTATTTATACATACTTAAGAACATACTACTCAGCTACCTATCACTAAACCAGACAATTCTTGTAAAATTTGTTATCTTATAACTACAACTATATTTTTTGATTTTCAAAACTTTTATTTCTAATACATTAGACAATATTCTGCCTGTGACTTCTCTGCCAAATTTATAGAATATTTTAACCAGATTAAACAAATATATATTTAACTCAACCTACCTCAATTAAAGAACACTATCTTCAAACTCATTTTTAGTTTTAGATATTCTAGTTCTTCTGAAAATATTATTGATATTATTAAAAATATAGCATCTTTAGCTAACTATACTAACTGTTATCAAAAAAACTCTTTTATATTAAGAGAAGAAGATTTAGAATCCTCCTACCATCTTGACTTTGAAATTATAGTAATTTCTTTAAAATACTTTTTAATCTCCAACAATATATACCTAACCTCTTATTTAACTAACAAATTCAAAATATTATGGCTAATGCAGCTGATGTTCTTAACTATCTAAAAGAAAATAAAAAAGGTGAAAATGTTGTTTGCATTGAACCTTTTCATAGAAATGAAACTCAAGACCCTTTGGCCTGGATTGCTAATTTTGAAAAAACTTCAACTGCTAATAGCTAGAGTCTTGCTAAATAAAGAAAAATCATGTCAGCTTTTCTTAGAGAAAATGCTAATGAATAGCAACAAGCTTACTATTCTACAAATGTTGTTACAAATGATACTATAGCTAATTAGAATATTACAAAAGCTGCTTTTATTGCACAATTTTGTAATTAATGTTGAATAAACAAATGGATTAGAGATTTAGATAAATTAAAACAACTTCTTACTGAACCAGTTAAAACCTACTATAGCCAATACAAAAGAATTGTCCAATAAGTAAAAACTAATAACAACCTAACTGATGCTTAAAAGTTATATTACTTTAATAAGAGACTCTGTTTAGAAATACTTTCTGTTATTTTTATATATAATCTTATTACTGTAGCTGAAGCTTTAGAATTTGCAAAAAGATTTAAATAAGAAAAAGATTTTGCTGCTTGAAGTGAACCTAGTTTAGTTACTGCTAACAGAAGTTTGAAAAAAATATTGACAACTTAACCAAACAAATACAACAAATAACTCTTAATTATGCAACTATTGCATTAGCACTTACTGAACCTGTACCTAAAATTCAACAAAAATTCCAACCCAGAACCAATATCAACCTAGAACCCAATTTTAACCTAGAAATCAATACCAGAAATCTTTGATTATATGCTATAACTGTGGAGAAAAGGAACACTATGCTTGAGATTGTTTAGCTGAAAAACAACCTATCATGAGTCAATATAAGCAAATGACTTAGAATAATAGAAGGAAAAATATCAACTATATTAAAATAGAGAATAATGATGTTGATGAAGTATATATTACCAAAACACCAAAAAATAAACCCTATTCTACTGACAGAAAACAGGCCAAGTTTTCAAACAAAAATTCTGAATCCTAAAAAGAATTTAAACTTAGAAACAGAACTGTTATGCCAGATGAATCTGATACTCAAATAGATGAAATTTCTGTAGAAATCCCTATTGAAATACTAATTACAAAAGGAACCAAACCAAAACCTAAATTCAAAACTTACCCTTCTGTAATTAAACAAGTTAAACCCTATAATGTCTCAACTAACATTCTGAACATAAAATCTTCTGCCACTATTAGACAATGGTTACAACTCTCTGCTCAGCATAGAAATCTTGCAAAAATTTTGCAAAAAAAAAAGGAACCTATTACAGAAGCAAACCAAACTGAAACTAATTACTTCAAAAAGTCTATAGTAATAAGATGTTATATTTAAATTAAAGAAAACCTTGTTGTTGCTATTCTTGATTCAGAAGCAACTGTAAGCATAATCACAGCTAAGCTTATAAGAAAATTAGAACTCCAAATTCAGAAACCTTTTAAAACTATTGTAGTTACTGCTAATGAAAATCATATTAAAGCCTTAGAAATCATTTCTAATATGAAGATTACTATTTAGGATATTATTATTCTTATTAATCTCCAAGTAATTAAATTCATAAATGAAAATTTTCTCCTTAGAACAGATTGGTTTAACAAATCAAGATCCAAATTGGATTTTGAAAACAATACTTTAAATATTTAATACTTGGAAAAGAAAGCTACTACTAATGCTACTTATATTACTAACTTTTATCTTATCTTAGAAGAAGTAGATGAGAATAAAGAAGATCAATGGATTGATGAGCTAGATTAAGAAAAAGAAACAGAAACCTATTATTTAAAAGAATAATCTTCTGTAATTAATGAAATGTATTACAACTTCTGGTCAGAAATAGAAGCTACTCTTGCCTTTTACCTAATTCAACTATTAGAAGAAAAGATCTATTTTGTTGAAAACCTAAACTTAAATGTAAATCTTGAACTTACCCAAGACCAACATGCCCAAGCTGAACAACTCTTAATGGAAAATATTGATATTTTTTTAGAAAATATCTTAGAAAATAGACAGTCCAAGAAATTAGAACAAACTAATATTATTTGTTATGAAATTAATACAAATAGCTATAAATTTATTAAATAAAGAATCTACCAATACTCTTTCTAAGAATAAGACTTTTTGTAAAAAGAAATTCAAACAATATTAAAAAAAGAAATTATTAGAGAATCCTTTAGATCCTAGTCTTCTTCTGTTGTACTTGTGCCAAAGAAGGATGGATGAAAAAGACTTTGCATTAACTACAAAAAACTCAATGCTACCAACTATCCAGGAAATCTTAAACTTATTTAATAGAGCCTCTTGGTTCACTAGCTTGAATTTAGCCAGTAGATATTGGCAAGTTGCTATGAAGAAAAAAGATAAAAAGAAGACTGCCTTAATTACAAAATAGAGAACATATAAGTTTAATGTTATGTTTTTTAGATTCATCAATAAATCTGCAACTTTTCAAAGATTAATGAATAAAATACTTCATCCCTTTATTAACAAATTTGTGGTAGTATATCTAGAAGATATTACTATTTACTCCAAAACCTTTCAAGAACAATTTGGGCCATGTTTAACAAGTTATGAATATTCTAAAAGAAGCCAACTTAAAATTAAATTGTGCAAAATATTATTTCTTCTTAAATAACATCAAGTTTCTAGAACATATCATTGAAAAGAATAGAATTAAAACAGATGAAAGACTGGTAGACAAAATTAAAAATTTTTTAGAACCTACTAATCTTAGATAACTAATAGAATTTTTAGAAATTGCCTTTTATTACTGATGATTCATAGAAGGATTTTCCAAAATTGCCAAACTTTTGAATAAGCTATTGAAGAAAGATGAACCCTATCTGTAAACAGAAAAACATCAACAAGTCTTTGATACTCTCAAAAATTACCTTATCTTGGACTTTATCTTACAATACTTTGACTTTAATCGACCTTTTTATCTGCATACCAATGCTTTAATCTTAGAATTAGAAGCAGTTTTATCTTAACTGAACAATGACTACAAGAAATATTTCATTGCTTATGCTAGTAGAAGTTTAAATAATGCTAAACAAAATTATTTTACTACTGACTTAGAATATTTAGCTGTTATATAAACTATTGAACACTTCTATCAATACTTAGGAGCCAAACATTTCTTTTTTATTACTAATCCTTCTGCCTTGCAATGGTTAAGAACTTTCAAACTTAAAGGAAGAAGATCTAGATGGGTTATGAAACTAGAACTTTATAACTTTACTATAATTCATTATTCTGAAAGAAAGTATAATAATGCTAATATTTTGTCAAGAATATATGAACAAGAAACCAACATGATTCTAACAAAAGATGTTGATAAATTTTCTTCTGAAACTGAAGCTCTCCAAATTGCTATACAAAGAAGATTAGTAAGAATAGAATCTTCTTTGTACCAGAACCAACAACTTAAACAATTAGCCACTATATTGAGACCAAATTTACCTTTTATTGCAGAACAGGATACCAAACCCTATATTAAACTTGAAGTATTTCCTAATAGTTTTAAATATAATAATAGACTATTATTTAATTGGAGTTATATCCAACAACTCTCACAAAAATATAGAAGAAATACTGGAAAGAATAAATATCCAATTAGTTGGAAAGGTCCCAAAACCCAATGCTAGTGTTAACATGTTCATTTACACTCTCAATCCATCTGCTACTAATGTAAAAAAGACTGTTCTATATAGGCAACTCTTAAAAGAACCTCCTTGAATATAATAATCAGATGCTTCTCAGAACAGATTCCAGTTCATAAAATTGAAGATGAAGAAGTTGAAATCTTTTATATAACAGTTATGAAAGATGTTAAAGAAACTTCTACCAATATACAAGCTACAATAGATCTATTTGATTATTAAGACATAGTAGAAACCCTTGCACTAACTTTACCTGAATATTATACCACCTCCTTACAACTTTACCCAAATTTAAAATTTAGTCAAGAAGGAATCCAATATGATAGAATGCATTGTACTTGGTTTTATATTGAACATATCAGTACTCAACTATTTTAAAAATTCAATAGAAGAGACTGACCTAGAGATTGGAAAGGACTAGCAGCTCAATGTTGGTATAGAGATAAACTTTACTCACCTTCTGATGAATGCTTCAAATATCATATTGATCTTTAGTTATAGCATATCATTAAACAATGTTCTCTAGAAGAAATTGCTAAATGTTACTAGTCTACATCTGATGATAAAAATTATGATATCTAGGATAACTTTATTGAAGAAGCTGACCAAACTCAACTTTATTAATGACACCCTAATTAAAAATCCTTTCAGAAGACCAGAAAGTGACAACCAGTATTTGCTAAGTAATTATAATCTTAATGAAGAAATAAATACTTTTAGCAATATAGACTTTGATGACACTAATGATCTTAATATAGAAATAGTATTAGTTAATGAACCTTGGTGGTTCTCCTATTTAAAAACCCCTTCTTCAGAATATTATTTAGAATTTAATAACTATTCAGAACACTATTTATGTAATATAGTTTAATAGTAAATAGTTAATCTAACTTATTATTATTACTAGTTATTTATTATATATTATATTTATATTTTATTATAGAAAAATAAAAAAAACAAAAAAAAAGAGATAAAAAATAATAACAAAAAAAAATATATACAAAATGAAAAAAAAGACAAAAAATAATATATAACAAATTAACAACTAATACCTAATATTCTATTTCTATTATTATTATCTCCTTCCCTTTTTTTTTCTTCTGCTCTTAATCTTTTTAACTCCTTTTTATCATTTGCTAACCTTGCCCTCAACCTGTTTCTTTACTTCAACAATTGAGTATACTGCTGCTCTAACATTCAACCATCTTGTATCTTGTGACTACATTTGCCCTCAACTCTTCTAACTCTGTCTCCAAACTCTGTATTCTTCTTCTTTGAGAGGCCACCAACTGATGTAAACTATAAACAAGTTTTGTTAAGTAACAAAAAAAAAAACAAAAAAATTTTGAAAATATTACCACCTATTCTTAACTTGAACCATTCCTAAGGCCTTATACAAGACATTATTGCCATTTTGGTAAGTACAATGAACATTTCCAGAAAGACTTTGTTAAGGAATTATTATTATTATTATTGAAGTTGATGTTGTTAGAACTTATAAAAAAAAAAAAAAGCAACAAAATAACTATAAATTTAATAGACAATAATAAAACAAAATTAGATATCAATTAGAGATTGAGTTACCAAATTTCGAAATCAATTAGAAATTGATTTAACAAATTTGAAATAGCAAAGATTTGTAAGTCATATAATTGCAAATTATATGAAATCCTATAATCTTATTGGACATTTGAAGTATTTTAATGATTTTTAAAAGGGTACAGATTTGAAATTTTGTAATATTTTTGGTATAGATTAACAGTATAAAGTGTATTACTAGGCAGTATAAGTCATACATTCGAGACTGGCTAGGGTAAGCTTTCTGCTAGAATCTGAGTCTTGTAAGGCTCTTGGTTGAAATACTGAAAATAAAATTTTTTTTATTCTTTTTCAAATAATTATATTTATTTTTATTATTATATTAGAATATTATATTTATTAGTTAGATATTGGTACTTTATTTTTATTAGTTTATATATATATATATAGTATATTTATTTTTATAATTTAGTTTTCTTCTGGACCTAAAGTAAATAGATGTCTAGAACTGCATAGAGTGAGACTAGAGCTTTATACACTTTTATAATTATATTTAATTCCTTTTTCTATTAAGATAAATCTAATATTAAAGAAAATTCAGTCTAGATAGTCAGTGTTCTAGCAATCCAGTTAAAAATAGAAACTATTACTTAATATAACCTTAAGTACTTTTTAAAAACAACAAATTTTTTTACAAATTTTACAAAAAGTTAAAGAAAGCAACTAGAATCTCAAAATAAATTCTATATTATTAAGAACAATTTACTTTACAAACAAGACCAAAAAAAACAGAAGACTTACTAATTACTTAAAATAATTTATACATAAAATAGAGCCAATTCTATATCTAATGCACAACTATTTGATTAAAGCACATCTTGAAACAGATAAGATGTTTGGAAAAATTCAAAACAAATATTATTAGTTACATATATATAAAAATATTAAAAACTATATTCAAACATGTAATATCTGCTAAAAAAGAGAAAAATACCAAATACCTAGACCTCTTCACCAATTTCTATAAAAGCACTTTTTTATCAAATTAGTATAGATTTTGTTGGGCTCTTACCTACTCCTACTCAACAAAACAAGTATATTATAGTTGCTACAGACTATATGACAAAATGACCAGAAGCAAAAGCTGTACCTAAAGCTAATACTAAAAATATAGTAGACTTTATTTATGAAGATATTATCTGTTGACATAGATGCCCTACATACTTACAATCAGATAGAGGAACATATTTCAATAATAAGCTAGTAAAAATGCTCACTCAAAAATTTAAAATTCAACATCTACTCTCTATTTCTTATTATCTACAAACTAATGGATTAGTTGAAAGATTCAATTGAATATTATATAAATTTTTAGCGAAATTTACTAACCAAGACAAAAATTAGGATATCTTTATTTCATCTATTTTATTTATTTATCGAACTGCAAAACAATCTACTACCAAGTTTACACCTTTCTATCTTATTTATGAAAGAGAAGAAAAATTTTCAAACTTTGATATTAATGATTCACTAGAAGAAAACTTTTTTACCTAATTATTCTCCTTAATTGAAGAATTATCCAAAACACAAAAGAAAGCCAAAAACAACATCAAGAAAACTCAAATTCAACAAAAATTCTATTGGGATAAAAAGTACAAAAAAGTTAAATCAATCTTTAGAAAAGAAGATAAAGTTTTCTTATACAATATCATGAGTGACAAACATTATTCTGGCAAACTATTACTCAAATGAAAAGAATCTTATTTTGTATATAAAAAAGTTGCATTAGATGTTTACATATTGCAAACCTTAGAAGACAATATTTTGAAAACACCAATTAATATCTTGTTACTAAAAAGATATCATAATAAACATTTGTGAAATCCTATGATTGTTATTAATCAATCACCTTCTTATATTAATGGAAATAATACTCTCTTACAATAAATACCTATTTCAACACTATTCTCTCAGATTTTCTAAATACAATATCTGCTTTTCTGACTACTGTATCTTGTCCAACCAATGAATCTCAAGACCTACAAAAATGAATAACTACTACATATAGAAAGCTTCTTAGAACTAATAGTTTCCAAAGAAAAAAGCAACTTGTTTATGCTTATTACTTAGATAAATTATTAGTAGAATCCTAGAAAAATAAAGAATAAATAGAAAAAAAATTTCTACCTATAATTATAAAGTTTCAATTAAAACCTATAATATTTTTCATGACTTTGGGCTAAATAAATTTTTAGAACCAATATAACTACTCTTTACATGATTTTTAGTCTCTCAAGTTCTGACTATCATGCTCTATTTTAATTTTTGCAGAGCTTAAAACTAAGTAGAGAAGAATATTAACATTAAGTGTTTTACACATTTTTGATCATAACTTTTGATATACCAAACCAATTTGAATAAAACAACTATCATTAAATTCAGCTCACTAAGATGGTTCTAATAAGCATAAGATTATATAATTCTGATTATAGGATCACAAGATCAGGATAATTTTAATAAAAGCACTAATTCTAATACATGTGACTTGATTCTAATTGACTTTCATTATTGTGTTGGAAATCTAGCATTTCTATTATTTCTAGTAGATCTATTATTTTTATCATTTCTACCAGATCTATTAGTTTTATTATACCTATTATTTCTATTATATCTAATATATCAATTATATATATTATATCTATTAGTTCTTATATATTTTAACATTACTATAAATAGCATTTATTAACAATAGAGTAGTCTTTATTGTAATAATTTATACATGTAAAATATCTATAAAAGCATTGCTTTTTAACCCTTCAAGAAAATTAAATGTCTTTATACATTTCATAGTTAATAAACTAAATGCAATATTTAGTATTTTCATATATTATCTATGTTGTCTCTGTCTTAAAATTCCAAATTACTCTGTATTTTGTTAAGTCTTGTGTAAACTTTTGTATAGAATTTTTTAAGTTATAGTTATTATACTATAGTTGAGCAGCTTCTGTTATTGCTATAGTTAAAGAAAAAACTACAGATTAATACTAGTAGTCTTATTGTGGGTTTGCATCAAAGTTTTATGCAACATTGGTTATATATTCCTCTATATGAATGTAATATTACACTTAGCATAGATGCCCTGAGCCCCAATTCAAGATGGTGCAACTGAAGGTTACAGATATACTAATCCAACTGATCAACAGAGACAGTTATCATAACACAGACCTATTTTCCAAAATTCATTGTCTATGAAATTTGAACTTTAAATTTGTTACTGGGATTGACAACCTGATCACTTCACTAGGTCACTATATTTCTAAAATTTGAAAATTATATTTGTGTTATGATATATTGTTTCTTAATAATTAGTTGAATTAATATATCTGTAATCTTAAGTTATATTATTTTAAATAAAATCTTAAAGCATTTATGCAAAGTATAACATTACATATATATAAAAAAATATTAAAAACTAATATTGTATAAACTTTTAATGCAAATCTATAATAAGACCACCAGGCATAATAAACTAAGAAACTGAAAAGTCAGAAGTCTATTTAAAATTTTTTGAATAAAGAAATAATATAAACTTTTAATAATATAATTTAACTAATAAAAACTTTAAAAATTCTTTTGAGAAAAATAAACAAATAAACTGAATAATAAGAATATAAAAAAAGCATATGTATCAACAAGGTTGCCAGATTTGCTAAAGAAAAAAATACAAAAGTATACTATGCTAGGCCATCTAAATAGATAGTTTAAAGAGTTTTGTAAATCTTAAATAAGAAAAAATTAAGTAGAATAATATATAATAAAAATAGATGCTAAAGTTCTAGTAACTTTTACAAAGATAGAAATAGTATAATATAATAGTTTAACAGATAATACTTGTAATTACAAGTATTAGTTAAACTATAACTTGCTATATAAAACTAAGTTAACTATATATAAAACACAAAAGTTTTAGTAAATTTTCTATTAAAAATAAAGTTATCTTAAAGGCTTTAAATATATTAAATACTTTAAATATGCATATTCTTAAGAATATTATTATAATACAAGTTAAATTATATATTGTTATCCTATATCTACTTCTTTTAAAATAGTAGATAACTAGAGCGACCTTAGACAGTAAACATTTTTTGTAACCTTACTTGTTATTATATTATAACTAAGTTGGAAGGTATTTTATTTTAGAAAACTTAACAAAGAAGATTTAAAACAATTTGCAATTACGAAAGAGGCTATAATTAAAAGTATATAAGGATACTAATAATTATTTAGTTTGGGTACTATAAAATAGTAGTTTATTAGTGAAAGAATATGAAGACTCGATGTTGAACTTGGAGTTCACATTGACCATTTTTATACTTTTTGGCTACATAGTGTATATAATGGCCTATATCTTTTACATGTACAAGATATTTTACAACTACTATTAATAAAATAAATAAGATATGTTTGAT
>CAJVQA010009744.1:0-11888 GCA_910591915.1 Cetraspora pellucida | reverse complement strand
CTTTTCTTTGTAAAAACTTCAATTGAATTTCAATAAAGTTAAAGGCATAACCTCATCATTAATATTTAAAAAAAAAATTAAAAAAAAAGAAAATTTAGTTCTTAGTACCGGGCAGAATTGTGTTTATCATAGACCAGAGTTATTTTAATGCCGGCTGAGTTAAACGGTTAAACGATACAAGGGTAAAATCGTCACCAAAAAGTTGTTTTTTTAGGTTAGGGTGTTTAAAACCATTCTTATAGCGAAATTTTACAAGGAAACTTTTAATTAATGCGCAGAAGGCAGTTTCATAGACCAAATTTTGGGTTACAAGCGATTTTTGACAAAACGAACGTTTGGTTTTTTACACCTGATTGGTCATGAAACTCTTTAGAGTGGTGATTTTTAGGTGGTTCCAATTCTACTTGTTGACCAAATCCCGAACTTCTATAGTTTGAGTTTGTCCGCGCCCAAATCCCAAACTCTGGCCAAATTAGTATCTTAAAAATTTTATTACTAATCTTTATTTATCGTTATGGTCATGTATAATATATCTGCGAAATTTAAAGATTATTTTTTTGATTCCATTTTTTATAAATGCTATTTATTTTTTTAGGGTATGGGATTTGTCCAGCATGTATAGTTCCAATCTCTACTTTCCCATAAGATGTATTCACTTAATAAATATAGTATATATGGACATAGTAAATCAATAACTCCGTAACATTCACATCAAGAATATATCTCTATATAATGTACCCCATAAAGAAGTGTCTCGGGCACTAAAGCGATTCGAAAATATCCAGTACCCGTGTTGATAATAACGGTACTATCGCTATGGCTATTACATATTTCATGCCTCGCTAAGCCAATTTAACCATTATAATTAGAACTAATCTATACTTGATCTAAAGTTTAGTTTATTTAATATAATTTTAAACCCTGGATCTTACCGATTGGCTAACGTGTTTTTCCAATATGTATAAAAAAGATACCTTTTTTAGTCAAAAAGCAATAAAACCCCTATTATATTGTTCGGGCTCTGTATAGTGATAAAAATGTTAAAATAATAGCCTCGGAACATCTATCTCGGAATATCTATTCCAAGTAACAGCAGCACAGAACCGCAGGCCAAAACATCATCTTTTTCCTAAAATTCTAAGTTTGTTTATTAGAATCGCATGCTAGACCGCTCATTTTTTAAAAGCTACGGCTTATTATAGCATAGTTTTTTGGCAAATTATAATAAATGGAAAATAACTTAACGAATTGGATCTTCAAAAAACAAGAATATGAAAAATACACTCCTTCACGGAGGGAAGGGATGCCGCCACGGGAAGAGAATTATAAAAGAGCCAAAGGTGTCAAATTTATTCTTGAAGTCTCTTATGACCTTAAACTGTATCCTTATAATTTAACCCTAGCAAATTGTTTTGGCTTTTATAATTTTATATACGATTTATCTTTAACTCTCGTAAATTGCCATAATTTTGATTTCAGTCCTCAGCAAACGATCGCAACAGCAGCCACCTTTTTGCATCGATTTTATATGCGAAAAAGTCTCAACGAGTTTCATCATTATGTAAGAATGTCGATCTTCCTTATAGTAAACTGATGAATTGTTAAAAATAATGAGAAAGAGAATTCACAAACTTTTATTATTTGAACACATCCCAAAGGATATCGGTGGGACTTGTGTATTCCTAGCATGTAAATCTGAGGAAACCACGAGAAAAATGAGCGAAGTGGCCATGGCTTGTGCAAAGACTGCAAGAAAGGACAAGAATCTCAAAGATGAAAAAGTAATAAGAGTTTCTTTAATAAAATATCAAAATGCAGATTTATTAAACTGTATATTAATTTAAATAAATAGGAATTCGAAAAATGGCACCATACAATAACAAAACGAGAACCAACCATAGCGGCGACCTTATGTTTCGATTTAACTTTAGACCATCCGTATCCACATCTTATAAAAATAATTCGAGAACTTGAAGGTACAAAAAATAAATGTTTTTATTTTCAATTTTAATATGATCCTGTCCGCATTGACTTAATATTATGAATATAGGTGACATAGAAATTCGCAAGGCAATTGCGGGTAAAGCTTGGTCAATAATTAATGATAGGTGATTAAGTAGAAAATGTTTTTAGTATACATGTTCTTAAATTATATGGTGTGTTTATAAAATTTTTTCCTTTCTAAATTGTGTACATCTCAATATTCGAGTGTCTACAGCTTCAATGCACCAATTTCACTCTTTTACAAACCTAGCATAATTGCAAGCGCAGCGATTTTCATTGCATCAAAGTTAGCTAATGTTCAATTAAATGAGATAACCAAACAAGGGACTTTATGGTGGAGGGTTGCACAAATCGACGTTTACGAAGTATCAGGTAAAGTGCATTTAAATTGATATAAATTTGTTATACATTATCTAATATTTGATGATTATTATTGATTTAGAGGCAGTAGATGAAATATTACGCCTTTATCAGATTCGTAAACCGAAACTGGTCAAAAAAAAGGTGGTTTTGGTTGATTATTTTAATGACAATTATTCGTTTAAAATATAAAGATTTCTAACATGTATCTTGTCACCATACAAGAACGGTGAATCAAAACATCCTCTTGAGGATGCAGAAATTGTTGTAGAAAATCCTTATGAGGATCTTTCAGAGAATTGTACTCCACAGATAGGGCAACAAAGTCAAAGTCCTGATGTACAAATTGAAGAAACACCCAATAATGAAACACCGACAGAACATGATGATGAAATGGAAGATGGGCAAATTTTAGACGAAGTAAATGGAACAGAGCAGCACTTAGGAAATGCGGAACCAAACGGGAACACAGGGATGATTTTGGATTCCAATGACGAAGATCAACATTTAAACTGACGTTATTTTTTCATCGAACATTAGCACCAAATTATTCTTGTAAGTTATAGTTAATTATGACAGTTTTGTCTTTAGATATCCGGAACGAAATTATTATAATTTGAATTCATTATTCAAATAATACATACTTATATATAAAATGTGCAATAAAAATTGGCTTTTTTATCTGTTCATTTTTTTAATATTAAACTGCAAATCTGCACTAACATATATATGAATGAGCTCTTTAAATTTTCACTTTTCCTGCCTTAATTTAAAGATTTTCATATCATATTAATCATTTCAATTAGTATTCCTTTCTTTTTTTTTTTTTTCTTTTAGAAAAAAAAAAGCTTGAACAATAATTTCTTATTGCATTTTCATTGAAATTTTCTTCATGTTCGTCACAAGATGTAAAGAACAAGCAAGATGATTAAACACTAACAAGTTTAAGACCAGAATTTTGATTCGGCATAGCTACTCTTTGAGTTTCTACCAAAGCGAGAAAAAAATATTAGTGCAAAAAAAAAAAAAAAAAAACGAATCGAGAAACATGTATTTACAATCGTAATCATCCAATTTATGCATTATAAAAAAAAAAAAAAAAAAAAAAAAAAAAAAAAAAAAAGGAAAAAAAAAGAAAAAAACTCCTGTGCAAAAAAAGTTAAGTGTATTTAAAGAAACAAATTACAATAGTTTCTCTTATAACAAATGATTCCTTTATCCTATAGAGGATATTTCATATTGTTGCATGGGTAATAATATTGTTCTAAAGGTCTATGGTGACTCACTACCTGAATCTTCAGAATCTGAACCAGATGAATCGGAGCTTTGAGAGTCAGATGAGCCATCATTAGAACTTTGACTATCTGAAGAACTTTCGCTCGAATTGTCAGTTTCATTTTGACCTTCAGAAGTTGAGGTAGCAGAGTTTCGCTCAAATTTTGCCAATGTTCTTTCAAGAGCAAGAATTTGGGCTTCTTGTTCTTCTACTAGAGATTGTGTACGAGGTTTCTTTGCAGGAGGTTGCTTCTTCTTAACTTTTGTCTTTTCAACCGTATTTTGTATTACATAGTCGTACATTTCTCTGGCAGTTTTAACATTTAGAGAATCAATTTCAAAAGAAAATTCACCATCTTCATCCTGTATAGGTGCACCACTCTCACGGATAAGGTTAGCTACGACTGCCATTTGGTCAGCTGATAAAAGTTGAATTCGATGTCCAAGTTCAACCTTCTGAACAGGAGTAAGGCCTTTTTCTTCTTGCTTAATTGTCGAGCGAGGGCTTTTCAACGGCTTTTTAACACCGCCTCGAGGTGTCTTTAATGATTTTTTGGCTTCTTTTTTGGGACGTTTTAGTGATTTTTTACCCGTTGCTGTTGATTGAGTCAAAGTACTTTTTTTAGAACCGTGTTTTTTCTTAAGTTTGGACGGTTTATGTTTCTTTCTTATCTGAGAAATCTCTGATGACAGAGCTTCTAAATGTATCTGCAAAGCTCTTATGTGATCACTGTGATCATCACTTTCGTCATCATCTGATGAACTATTCGACTCTGAAAAATCTTCAGCTTTGATTTGTCGTCGAAATTGAGGAATAGGTTTCTCTGACCATTTTTTATCAAACACAGCTTCAAGCATCTTCCCCATATTATATACTTCAGAACCCCTTCCGTTATACGTATAACAATTCTGAAACATTAAACGGATATCTGACTCAAATTCATCAGCATTTGAATACTGTCCGCTTTCTAACTTTCTATTTATAGTAGAAAGATCCATAGGATTTGTTATAATCTTATAATAATCAGGAACACCTAATTTTTCTGCGTCAACAGGTTCGTAAAAAGGATAAGCGTAAGCCCAATGAACTTTTTTACGTAACTCCCTGATTACATCACGACAGAAACTAAGTTCCTGATTTAATTTGCTTTTTTTACGTTTAACCGAAGGGGCCTCAGGTAGATCTTTAGAAGGTGCTTTAATGGTCCTCTTTGGTCGTTTTATCGATTCAACGGGAGCTTTACTCGCAAATGGCTCCCCAGAAAGACAAATCTTAGAATCAGGTACGTTAGAAGACTCTGTCTTAACAGGGGGTTCTTCCTTTAGTCCAGGCATTTTACTAAGCAACTGGTTGAACAAAGCGTCAAGATCCTTTGCGAAAACGGAAAATGCATGTGCCGTGCCGTTGTACATGATACAATTTGCAAATATTTGCCTGACATCTTGGACGAAGGCGAGAACGGTGGAGTATTCGTAGTTATTTAGTTTTTTTTCGACGGTTCCAAGATCCATAGGTTTCTTAATAATATCAAAGTAATCGGTGACCCCATACTTTGTCGGATCAACTGGTTCGAGGAAAGGAACTGCCGATGGATGGTTTTTCAAAGATTTAAGGATAGAAGAACAGAATTTTTGGTGCTCGCGAGCCATGGTGTCACGAAACCAACTAGCTTGTAATTTGTTTGCATTGTCACATAAAGATGTCTCATAAGACGTGTTATTATTAAAGTTATGTGTTTTCGTCATCCCAGGAGGGTTAAAAGATGGTGTCGATATCTACCGACTAAAGGGTAAATTTATAGTTATCAACAATAATTGTACATGTGGTCAGCAGACCAAATTACGAATATAGCGTAATACGTACGCAATTTTCCACCTATATCATGTGACACAATGCCGATACGCATTTTTTGGTTTTAAAGCCCTTTTAGCATTTATACCTGAATTATTTTACTATCCTAAAAGATTAATATCACGAAGTTATCGTTCTGATTAACCTTAATATGTGTTGATAACGATAAACTTAAACAACAGTTACACGAGTGTACTTGTTTTTTGACGAGTGCAAGCATAAAAAAATTTATATATTCTCTATCACAGACGTTTATCTCAAAACTTGGCCTAATTAATCACCTTTCTCTCTCTAATAAAATATTTTCTCTACATAATTTTACTATGTGTAACTTTTTGCTAACCCAAAATTCATAATATATAACATGACCGGAAAATCGATCCTACACCCTAGACAATCTTGACGTGATTACCATACGCCACTGATTTTAGTACCTCAAGTACTGTCCAATAAACCATCAAATTTCTTGATCACGGAGGGTACAAGATACTTTACATAGTTTTATAAATATTCTAACCGGAACATTGCCAAGGTCTTTAATTATAAACCCATAAATTGTACTGGTCTTTTTCATGAGAGTATGGAGATATTATCCCTTAAACCTATTTTAGCGTACAAATTTGTACGCTAAAATTTTTAGAAAATTAAGTTCTAAAAAAAAATTTTCTGTTCTAATTATTTATAGTGACTCAAATCACGCGGCACAGTGTGAAACACTTCATGTAGCTTAAACAAAAAGCATAACTTCTGATGGTTGTGAATATAGTTGGCAGTAGAATTACTGAATTACGGCATTACGGCATTCTACCATGTGGTAGAATTAATTTTACCACAGTACTTGATTGCCGTAAATATTATACACTGTAATGTCGTAATGCCGTAACTGTAATGCCGTAACCGTAATGTTGTAACTGTAATGTTGTAATATCAACATAATACTTCACCAAAAGACCTAGCTATCATACCAACTTTGTTACAGTAAATTCTCAATTTAATTGATTAATAAAAATAAAATTTCAAAAAATTTATTAAGAAAATAATTTAATAAATAACAAATATATAAAAAATAATTACAAATAAAATAAAAAATATTTAAATAAAAATATTTAAACTATAATATTTTTGAACTATATATTTATAGTATAAAAAAAATCTACAATAAGAAAAAAAAATTTAAATAATAATTATAATAAAAACTTACAATAGAAAAAAAATTAGGAGTGTGGTGACCTAGTGAAGTGGTCAGGTTGTCAACCTTTCAAGTGGTAGGTTGGGTGTTCAAATCCTATTAACAATAAAAATTAGATAATCATTTATGTAATATTTATATTATAATAATTGTTACTAATGATTAGGTTAGAATACCTGTAATGGTAGTCACACTAGTATGATTGACAGATCATAGGGCATTTGTATAAGTATGACATTACACAGAAGAATGCAAACTGACAAATTGAATAGTACAAACATTAAATAAGTTCTTGTGATCATGTAAATTTATTGAAATTAGGTAACAAGAAGTCTATTTGGAAAAACCTAAATAGAAAGGTAGTTGGATCTTTGACAATCCTACTATAAAGGCTAGCTTGAAGAAATGAATATCAAAGTTGTAGTATCTGATTATAGTAGCTGAACAGATAAGAACCTTTAGGTTGGGAGTCTTAGAAATATTACCAATCAGATTACTGGAACGAACCAAAAAAAAAGGATATTGGATTGACTCAGTATATCGATGGATTAATCATAGTCCTATATGGGTTATCTGAATTAGAAGTTTGGTAAAAAGACAGATGAAGAAGCAAAGGTATACTAAAGTATTATGATTATGTTATGAAGTAGATGTTAAAATCTAAATGAATTTTACAAAAGCATAGTAGTTTAATGGTTAGCCCTGATCACAAGTGTTGGTTCTAATATAGTAATACTTAGGTTAGCTATAAAAATAGGTATAGAAGACTTTGGAATGTTTATTTTAAAGATAAATTAGTCTTAAGATTAAGATAATAATCTGGGCATCTGGATATGATCCAATAAGTTAACACAGATTACAAATTCAGAGAGTTTAAAATGGAACATTCAAGCAGAGATATTAGATATGACAACTGGTAAGAAACCTTCAGATGGACTTCTTAAATAGGTAATATAGAAAAGTTATATATATAGCTAATTGTACTCTCTCCTATAGTGGTTCATTGAACCACAATACTGATAAGTGATTAATAAAAATCAAAAGACCAAAGAGATTACCTTAATATCAAAAAAAAAAAATTATAAATACAAGTTATTTTTGTTATAGTGAATTTTCAATATAATGAAGACTAATTAAAATCTTAATATAGTGAAATTAAGTTTAAAGTTAGTCTATATATATATATTTTTTTTTTTAACTTAAGCAGTCATGTTAGTATTTTATTAAGATTCTTGAAATTACTATTACAATTATATGGATGTACCTAACAACTAACTTAGCATTACCCAGTCACCCTAATAGTACTTAAGTACAACCTGTTATATTACTTCAAGCAGAAGTAAACTGCTTGTTTGACTATTTAAAGTTTATTATAAAAGAGTCTTCTCTCTTTTATAATAAGCTTTAAAATTGGTTTTCTAATTTCATCTTCAATTCATATTTCTTTCTTTTTTATTTTTTTGTTTTTTTCTTCTACTTCTTTCTGACTAGTCTTTTTTTTTTAGTCAGATTCTTTTTCTTATTTTGGAGGGTTTTTTTATTTTACTATTCATTTCTGTACTTTTTTCTTATTTGTTAACTTTTTTACATCATATTTTTCAGACTTGTTCATAAAAAGTATTTCAAACTGTTTCTGCCAATGTATTAACAAATCTTTGTTTTGTTTTTGTATCTAAAATCCATGCTAACCTGTCTTGAATTGTTTTTGGAATTAGACTCTTAATTAGTGTTTTCTTTATTTCTATTTCTTCTGTTTCTGTTTTTTCAAAAAGTGTTATATATAATACATAAGACAAAAGCTGATTTTTTTTTTTAGTCTTTTTCATGCTATTGCAGTAAACATTTTTTGTATTCTCTTTCAAAGGCTTGTTTGTCTTTATATACTATCAGATGTTCTAGCATTTTTTTAACTTTATCTTAACATATTTTGTATTTTATATTTACATATAAATTTGGTCTTCTTCTATTAAGTTTCTCTAATATTGAGAATTTGTCCAATATGTATTTTATAAAAGTATTTCTTCTTATGTTACTTCTTCTTGTCATACAATATATTTCTTTGGTTAAGTTTAGCCTTTTTCAAAAATATACTCAGTCATAAATCATTATTTCTGTTATCAATTTTAGACTTTTGATTGCTGTTATTTCTCTTTACTTTGCATCTAGTTTAGTATTTGTTACTAGCTTGCATAAAAGTCTTGTTAGTATATCTATTTATTTGTTTTCTCATTTCAAGCAGTATTTTATTTTTTTGCAACAAACTTTTTCTATATATATAATCTTCTTGCTTACTGTTTTTTTTTTTTACAAGGCTATCAGTTTTATTATTTCATCTGTCTTTGTTATAACTTTTTATCTTAAACTACTCTATTTGTATATTTTTTGTTCTAATTAGATTGATTATCTTTATTATTTAAAAAACATTCTTTCTCTTAAGAATTCTATTTTTATTTATGCATTCTAACCCTTTACTAATGTTTCTAATTGTGGTATTACTATCTATAAATATTTCTATTTTTTTCTCTTCTAGTATAATCAAAATTACTATTCATATTGTTAATAACTTAGTTGCAGTTAATGTTGATTATCTTTTTACTCCTAATGTTATCTCTTTTTCTAATTAGTCTTGTATTTTACTTATCTGCATTTATTCTATATCCATGTTTCGATCTGTTGCTTCTTCTCTATTCTATCTATTTGCTATACCATCAGTATATATTATATACTTGTTCTTGTTTTTTAGTATATTTCTCTTAAGAGTTTCTATTATTTCTTATATAACATCCTTTCTTAGCTTTTGTTTTCTGACTACTCTATTTCTAAGTTCTCTAGTATTTTCAGTCCTGTTAGTTTTTGTTTATTTTTCTTTAACTTATTTGTTCTTGTACAGCCTGTTAATTAGTCTATTTTTGTTTTGATTATGTTGTTGCTTTTTACTATTAATGCATTTGAAATTATTTTTATCTTGTTATTAATTCTTATTTACTGTTGACAATTATTTTCTACTGCTTCTTTTTTACTTGTGTATCTATTGCATTTGCTAATTTCAGTAAATAGATTGTTCTTTATACTTTGCATTTGCTAATATTCTATTAATACTTTTTTTTTTTTTTAATTATTTTTTCTAATTATCTGTTATTATTTGCATTATATATAATCTATTCTTTTTTTCTTCTATTTTTTGACAGACTTTTCTACTTAATCTTAATTGCTTATATATTATATTTATCTGTCTTAAAGGATTCTTTAACCTCTCTACTCTTTGGTCTATTTAGTACTTTTGCTTTTATCTTTTCAAACTATTCTGCTTTTTTGTCTTTGTTCAATTGTTTTTGATAACTTTTAAATTGCTGTTATATAATCAGTTTTTAACTTTTTGCATTAAGTAGTTGGTTTAGATATATTAGATTTGTTTTACTTATTTTGGCTTTACTTCTTTTTCACAGTTGTGTTTTTACATTAGCAAAATTGTAGATGCGAAATATTTTGAAAGATTATATATAATACAAAAATTTTAGAATAATACAAAAGAAATTTTAAAATTTTTGCGAAATGCAAAATATTTCAAAATATTGTAAAATAAATTTCAAATTATTGCACTATGAAAAAATTTTCACAATATTACAGAAAAATTTTTGAAATTATTACATAACACAAAATATTTTGAAATATAGTGAAAAAATTATCTAAATATATGAAGGACAAAATTTTATAAAATTAATTTAAAAATTATTTGAAGAATGCAAAATATTTTGAAATATTTTGAAATAATTTAAAATATTTCAAAGTTTATTAAAATTAAAAATTAATAATAGAATTAATATTTAATCATAATAAAGTAAAATTAATTTTAAATAAAATTTTGACTAATAGCAATAAGTTTATTTATTTTAATATTTTAAATAATTTAAAATATTTTGAAATATATTAAAAATTGCTAAAAATATAATTATTAATCTAAATTATTTAATAAAATAAATCTCTAAGTATATAATAACATAATATATTTATCTTAAAATATCTTTATCATTACTATATTTATATGCAAAAATATTATAAAATATTAAAAAAATTTAAAATATTGTGAAAATTTTTAAAAAATTGTAATTATGAAATAATTGAAAATAAAGAATAAGGAAATATAAATTAAATATTAAGAAGCTTTCAAGCTATTTACATACTTCTAAAAATTTTAAATAAAATCAAACTTCTATATATATACAAAAACTATACAATAAAGTTTATTTAGCTTATAAAAATGTATTTAAATTGATAAAATAACAACAAAATTTCCAGATTATCTTAGTAAATTTTAAAAATATTTGTATTTTTTTAAAAATTTCAAATAACTTAATGTTACAAAAATTCAAAACAATTTGAAATAATACAAAATATTAAAAAATACATTAAGGTTTTAAAAAATATTTGCTATTTTCTATATTTGAAAACTTCTGCATTATTTGCTACTTATTAATTTAATAGAATACTATTAAAAATAATAAATTAGTCATAATTATTTATCATATTATAATTCCTTTATTATTAATTAAAATATTTGTATTAAATGATTGATTGCATAAAAACTTACATTAAAAATTAAATGATACAAAAATGCATATAATTAAAAAAATATACTAAATATAATTAAATGTTTATAAGCAGATTAAATTATTTTAAAATATTATAAAAACACTAAAAATAGTAAAAATAATTAAAATTATACATTAATATTTAAATAAAAGTGAAACAATTCAAAATAAATAGTAGCAAAAATTTTGAATAAATTAAAAGTATTTAAACAAATGCGAATATATTTGAATATATTAGAATTAATTTAAAAAATATAAAAAGCAATTAAAATATTAAAGATTAATAAAAAATATTAAATAAATTTTAAAATAATTAAAGCATACAAAATTAAAATAAATAAAAATCAAATTTTGATTACATTAAAATAGTTTAAAGTAATGTGAATTTATTTGAATATCTTAGAATTATTTTAATAATAAAAGAAATATATACATTAATTTTTTTTTTTTTTTTTTTTTTTTTAGTTAAAGTCTTTATCTTGGGAGTTGCAATGTTTTTATTCAAGTATATTAGAACACGGCATGCCACCAAGGGCTCATCTTATATTGGAGGTTACAACTAGCCACACATGCACTTTTGGTGCCTAATTTAAGTAGTCCACTTACACATTACTATATA
>CAJVQA010009743.1:0-11888 GCA_910591915.1 Cetraspora pellucida | reverse complement strand
ACTTAGGTACCCTATGGGTGGCCGGGTGATGCTAGACTTAGTTGTTAGGAAAATCTATGTAATTGCAAAAGTAATTTTAAGAACCTTAATAAAGTACTAGTGTGACTGCTTAAGTTAAAAAAAAAAAATAATAATGCTGTTAGGACTAGTGTAAGAGAGTTTGGCTTTATGTTTAATTATAGTAAGATATTTGAATAGAATTTTGTCACAGGTAAAGTGTTTAAGAATTATGTTATGTAATCTGTATTCGATAGTAGAAATAATTACAGTATTAGTAATATATATAGCTTGTTTGTCTGTAATTTTTTTAGTGCCTGTAATGTTGATAAGTTGAATTGCTTTATTATAAATTAATTGTTTTTGTTTGTATAAAAGTTATTAAAAGTAAACCAGCATTCTAAAAATTTGAATGACTGGTTAGCAGGAATAGGTATAAGTAATAAATTAAAGAAATAAATAGGAGCTATAAATAAGGTATTTAAAGTAAGAATTGATTTAGTTGGATTAATTTGTATATCAGCCATATGGTAAAAAGAAGTGGCTATAGCAATAATTGTTTGTAATTTTTCTTTGGATTTGGCTATTCAAAGTGTATCATCCATATATGCTAATACAGATACTAAGATTTAAAGTTATTGAGACTTTGGCTAAAGCAAACTAGTGTTCCACTTTGTAGCCAAAGTGTATTCTGAGAAGTCTGTAGCAATTTTGTTAATTAGAAAATTGTAATAAATTCTTTAAAATAAAAAAGAGTTATAGTTTCTTCTTGGTCAATGCCATTTTTAATATTGTATGAGTTAGTAAGATCTAGATTTGTAATAATTCAGTTATGTTGATTAGTAAGCAAATTGGTAAGAATGTTGATAAGATTGGATAACATGCTTAAATGTTATAAGAAGTTGGTAAAAAGTATTAGATCTACAGAGTTATAAGCTTTGCTTATATCCTAAGATAGAAGCTAAAGCTGGTTAGAATTACAAAAAGCTTCTTTGATAACATTTTTAAAAATATATATAAGGATAACTGTGCTATTGCCAGGTAGAGCTATATAGTTAAAGGGTGATAAAATTTTGTAATAAATAAAGATGTAATTGAGTCAGTTAGTAAGAAGTTTGGTGTAAAGTTTTTGACATATTCAAGCAAACTAATAAATCTGATATTAATTAAATTGCCATCAAATATAGGCTTTTTGAAAATAGAAAAAATTTTTTTTCTTTTTATTAGTTTAAAATTTGTTTAGATGTAAGATAGCAATTAAAGTGAGCTGTAATTGTATTAAGAAATAGTATTACAGTATGTTTAAGCATTTTATAGCTAATGCCTGATAGCCCACATGCTTTATTGTTAAGAAGTTGGCTAGTAATTTCAAAAACTTTTGTTAAAGAAAATTTATTAATTGCTGTTTAATACTATGTAGAGTCAATATTAGGTTTAGGTTGGTATTCTTGTTGTTACATTGTGTTGAATAATTGTAATTGAATGTTTTTAGAAGCTGTCTAGTCATCAAAGTGTTGTTGAATATGCTGTTTGATAAGAGTTGGTTTAGTAATAATGTCATTTTGTTTTTTGATGTTATCAAATCTAACAGGATCTTTGTATTAATTAAGTATACTATTAATTATTGATGTTGGACTGTTTTCAGTTTATTACATCTTTTGTTTATATTATTATTAATTTGTTCTTTTATATTTTTAATGTTTTTTAGAGTATGGGCATAGTAGAATATTTTCCATTTAGTGTTAGCTACAGTTATCTAGTTAGATAAAAGGTTAGGATTATAGAGCAGAGCAGGTATATTGAGATGATAAAGAGAGTTAAGTTAATCGATATCTTGATTGTAAGATATAAGCATTAAAATTTAGTTTTGAATTAAGGCTTTGATCTGTCTTATGATATTGCCAAGTTTTTTAAGACATAAATGTAGTTTAAATGCCTTGAAGAAAAAAATATATTGAAAGTTGTGAACTGTGAATTTTTTGTTTAGAATATATTATAGAGCAGCTGCAATAATGCTTTTTTGAATTTTGTGTCATAAGGCTTTAAGTAATTCTGTGGTGTTGGTTGTAGAAGAAGCCTTATTAGCTTGAAGATTAGATGTGATTTGATTAGCAAAAGCTTGCCAATAGTCTTGTTTATTTGTTTGTAAGCAAAAACTCTTTATTTGGTTTTGGTAGCTAATTGCCATTTTTCAGTAATTGTATAAGGGAATTTCCATAATGATATGAGAATTTTGTAATTACTAAGTGTACTTTGGTTAGCATCATCTGTATAATAATAAGTTAAGTATCAAATAATAGAATGGTTAGCCCAGATGTAGTCAATATAACTACTGTATCTGCTACTATGCTAGGTGGAAATTAATAATTATATATGTTTAGCTAGGTCATACATGTTGTTATATTAAAGGAAATGAATAAGTTTGAGTTTAATTAATAATAATTGTATATTATTAAAGATGTTAAAATCATCTATGATTATTAGTTGTATGCTTTTGGTATTTGCTCATTGTATGATATTATTTTGAATAAGAAGTCTAAGTTGAAGGTCATTATTAGGTAAATAAACTGAAATAATGTGAAATTTAAAGTCATGCTTAAAGAAAAGGTCTATAGCAATAGTATAACCAAAAATTGAAGTGTTTTGTAAACATGTAGTTTTAGATGTTTTTGAATCATAATTGCTGTTTTAGCTTTGCAGCTATCAGTGCAAGACCAGTAATAGGTAAACTATTAGGATCTAGAAAATTTGATATTTGCATTGTCTTGTGCAATTTTAGTTTCTATAATGCTAGCTATATTGATATTATTGGATAAACAATAGTTTTTTCAAACTTGTTATTTTAGATTATCATTATATCTTCATATATTGTGTATATATATTAATAAATGTAATAGTTTATATGAAGTAAATGTAGATGTTTTTTTTATTGGTAGATAAATAGTAGGTTGTATGTTATGAGTGTTAGAGAATGTAAATTAAGAAAGAGTCTCAAATCTATCAGCTGTATAATTAGGTATAAAAGTAACTAATATAGATGAGAATTCAGAAAATAGATTTGTAAGAAACAATTAATCAAGTAAGACTGAATGAATGTTAGATGAAGTATTGTTAGATGTTGTTAGTAAAGGTAGATGTTTGTATATTTTATATTGAAAAGGTTGAATGGTATAATGTTTATGCAAAATAGGATCAGAAAGGTTAGTGTATATATATAACTCAGTTTTGTTTTAATTGATAGATATTTTAAAGCTATTTTTGAAAGAGTGTTTTCAAAGATAGGATAGAAAGTTTCCAAGTGTAATAGAATTATATATAATAGGTAAATTGTATATAGAAATTTGTTGTAACATGTATTTGTTTCTGCAGAAGGTGAAGTGCTAAAAGCAGAAACTTGAGAGATTAGGTTGTCTTTTACAGGATCATTCATCATTTGAAGTCTGGCTTGCACAGCTGTAGAGGATACTATAGCCTGCTCTGTATGTTGGGTCTGATAGGTAGTTTTCTTATTTTATTAATACTCTAATATCTATAATTCTTTTTTTTTTAGACATACTATAGCAGATTCAAATTTACTAATCCAATTATAAAGATCCTTTATAATTGTTATATGATTATATATTATAGATAATTTTGAATGATTATTTCTTATTTTAAGTTTATAGATAGTTTTTTTATTTTATTAATACTCTAATATCTATGATTCTTTTTTTTAGGCATACTATAGCAGATTCAAATTTACTAATTCAATCATAAAGATTTTTTACAATTGTTACATAATTATATATTATAGATAATTTTGAATAATCATTTCTTATTTTAAGTTTATAAATAGTTTTCTTATTTTATTAATACTCTAATATCTATGATTCTTTTTTTTTAAACATACTACAGCAAATTCAAATCTACTAATTCAATCATAAAGGTTATTTATAATTGTCACATAATTATATATTATAGATAAATTTGAATAATTATTTTTTATTTCAAGTTTATAGGTAGTTTTTTTATTTTATTAATACTCTAATATTTATGATTTTTTTTTTTTAGATATATTACAACAGATTCAAATCTATTAATCCAATTATAAAGGTTCTTTACAATTGTTACATGATTATATATTATAGATAATTTTGAATAATCATTTCTTATTTCAAGTTTATAGATAGTTTTCTTATTTTATTAATATTCTAATATCTATAATTCTTTTTTATTTAGGTATACTACAGCAGATGCAAATCTACTAATCTAATTATAAAGATCCTTCATGATCATTATATAATTATATATTATGAATAATTTTAAATAATCATTTCTTATTTCAAGTTTATAGGTAGTTTTCTTATTTTATTAATACTTTAATATTTATGTTTTTTATTTTTTAGATATACTATAGCAGATTCAATTTACTAATTCAATTATAAAGGTTCTTTATAATTGTTACATGATTATATATTATAGATAATATTAAATATAGATCAGTTTTGAAAAGATTATATAGAAACTAGTCTTTTAAACTAGTCTTATTATTAATCAGTTTAGACTAGTCTTTATGAATAGTTAAAATAGCTAATTAAAAATATAATAAATAATCTTTTATTTTTAACTGCTAATATTATATAATTTGAGATTGAAAATTATTAATAAACTAGTCTTCTATATAATATAAAACATAAGCATTTTTAATTTTTTAATGCTAAGTTAGAAATCATAAAATATAATATTTTTTTACTATGACTTTGTAACTACATTTATCAGATAATAAATCTGGTAATATATTTAATATAAATTAAGAAAACAGAAAATATTCTACAAGATAAAATTGCAAATCATATAGGTGGTATTACAAATATTTAAAATATACAATATACAATATTAATATATACAGAGTTAAAATAATAGTGATAGCAAATACTAATTTGTTGCTATATTAGCACTATCTACATGACCCATAAAATCTGTAACTGCCTTGGTCATGTCTAATCCAATACAAAATATAAATATGACTAATTTTGAATAATCTATGAAATATAATAGATAAAAATATAATATTAAAGAGAAAATGTAACTTCAATTATATAAATTTTATATAATTAAATCATATATAATTAACAATTAATTTAAGAGGTATGATAACCTAGTAAAGTGGATAGATTGTCAACTTCCAAGTGGCAGGTCTAGAGTTCAAATCCCAGTAACGATAAAAATTTGCAATTTTTTCTGTATTACAACTAACTGTCTTTTGTGATTGGTTGGGATAAGATACCTGTAACCCATGTCATACTAGCATGACTGGAAGGTCTAGGCACTCATACAATATTGTACAAAGGAACACAAACTGATACTGGGTGGTATAAACTCAAGATAAATTCTTAGGCCATATAAATCACAGGAACCAGATAGAAAGATGGAAGTCTACTTGAAAAACCCAAGTAGAAAGATAATCTGAACCTTTGATAGTGCTACTGTAAAGACTAGACTTATAAAACAGAGCTAGAATTTGTGAAACTAGGCAAATGTGCTAGTCTTTGAGAAGAGACCAGATGAACCAACCAGGCTATCAGAATTTTTAAGTTTCAGAAAAAAAAAGCATATGCTGGCAAACATGTAAACCAGAGGTGTATTTCGATCTACCTTTTCAGACTATCTGAAATGGCAACTTGGTGGAACTTGAATTGAATACCAAAGTAGTAAGAATATGTTATGAACTCAGTACCAGGGTTAAGGTGAACTCTACAAGAGCATAGTGGTTTAATGATACATCCTGACTGCTAGTGTTGGTCTTGGTTATAGCAATACTAGGTTAGCTGTAAGAATAGAATACAGAAGATTCTGGAAGGTTTAGTACAAGGTCAAAGGTTTCCCATATGAGTGAACTGCTTTAAAGACTTAGTAGTCATGGCATATTTTCACTAGCATCGGCCAGAGTCATTAGTAGGCAGAGATAGGTAGGTGGATATGAAAACAGAGTAGTTAAATAGGGAACCTACAAGCAGGTTTTAGGTATGACAGCTAGTGTAGAACCTTCGGGTGAACTACTTAAATTAGACAATGACTAAAGTTGTATAAGTGGCTAGTTGTACACTCTTCCTATAGTTGCCTCTTGTGGTTATAAAGCATCTATTAGTCAAATATATTACTAATAAAATCCTGAGTCACAAATACTCACTTTAATATTTAAAAAAAAAAAAAACAATTAAGTCAAGAATGTGGTGATCTGGTGAAGTAGTCAGATTGTCAACCCTCCAAGTAGTAGGTTGTGAGTTCAAAACTCACAAACAGTGAAATTTGAATAATTATCTATTTAATATTCGTATTACAGCAATAGCATTCTGTTGATTAGTTTGAATAAGATACCTGTAACTATGGTCATACTAGCATGACTGACAGGTCAGGGCATTTGTGTAACCTTAGTTACACAGAAGGATGCAAACCAGTACTGGGTAGTGCAAACCCAAGCTAAGTTTTTTGACTATATAAATCTGTAGAACTGAAAAAACTGAAGCCTACTTGAAAAGACTTGAGTAAAAGATAATACAGATCTTTGACAGTACTATTGTAAAAGCTAGACCTAAAAAATAGATACCAATATAGAGAAATTGAGTGGGCAAAAACCTCTAGATAAAGGGTATTACCAATTAGGCTGCCAGAAATCAGATTGAAGAAAAAGAATATTAGGTCAAATTTGATATATCAGGACAGGTTACAGTCCTATTAGGCTATCTGAATTGGAAGTCTAATGTTCAAAGCAAGGGTACTATAAGTACTAGAGATATGATATAAAGTCAGTACTAGGGTTTGAATAAGTTTCTGTATAGGCCAAGTAGAGCTAAGTAGTAGTAATACTTAAGTTCTACCCATCTATATAAAGGTTTAATTTTAGGCCCTTATTTTTTACTCTAGGGCTCAAAATCTGATACTCTAGCCTGGTCTATAAAGCTTGCAAATACCTATAGATACCTATGGGCTTAGATATTAATATATATTCATATTGTTATACAAACAAAATTTATTAATTTTGTTATATTTTTACAGAATAAATATCCAATAAGTTGAATTTATAACCTACTTAATATCACTACCAAAATTAGAAATGTACATTTATTAATATTATATAAAATTTTTCATCTAATTATTTTATGTTCCAAAAAGGCTACTTATTTTATATATTCTTTGTTTATATATATGTGTTTGTTTAAAATTTTTTCTTCTTCTCATGCCTAAGCCAAAAATATTGATGTTACTCTAATAATTTACTTTAAGCAGCCTATTTATATAAACTTTTATATTGTATAAATGTGTAATTAAATATTAAATAATAATTTGTAAATGTAAAACATTATAATTATACAATAAAAAAAATGCCAAAATAGGGAATTAATCGATTTAATTACATATAAAATTAACTAATTGCTTTAGTTTTATTGTTTTATTGTTAAATTGAATATATAAGTCACTATGGTTACAAATTGCATATGTACTGTAAGTTGCTAAAATTACAAATTTATATTTTTAATAGTTTATAAATCTTATTCAAATTTTTTTGCTACATTTAGCCAGTTTCATTAGCACATTAATGCAGTTACTGTTTTTGGATCTAAAGATGTATAATAATTATCAATAATATGACTAGCACAACTAAACATTTGTTTAGATTTTATACTTGTAGCTGGTACAGCAAAAAAATCATATGCCATTTTAACTAAAGTTGGAAAACAATGATTATTTTTTTATCATTTAAGAATGTCAGTATTTCTGCTAGCAATTTGCTCATCAAGATAATGCTTAACTTCACAAAAAATATTTAGCTAATCATTTTGTTTTTTCTTCATTACATATTCATAGTAATCATCAATCTGGTTTTCATGTAATAAAGTATTATCTTCTATACAAGTAATGCTTTTAATATTTAATAAATGTTGCTTAACAGTTGATAGAGAGTAATAATAATTAAAAAATATTTTTTCAAAGCTAAATATTAAAAGATTATAAGTATAAATTAATAAATAATAATAATAATATAAATTAAAAATAATTTATCTTGTTTGAATATTTTGTACCTTTTCTTTGATATAATTCAGCTCTTGTTCTTTTTTATAGTAATAAAATAATATGAATTATAGCTTATAATGAGGGTCAAGAATGCATAAAACTATTTGTAATCAGTTATTGTTTTCACAATATTTTTAAAATTTTTTAATCATTGGTAAGCTAATTTTACAGATAAATTTGTTCAAATGAGAATTTATTTTAAAAAGATGAATATGAATATCTATAATAGGGAAAAATGTATTGTTAATCATTGGATAAAAATTTGTAGACATTTTTAAAGTAGCTATTTATATATAGATTAGAAAATTTATTAAAATTTATATTTAAAAAACTCAATATAAAAGTTATATTTTCAAATTATTTATATATAAAATTTAAATTCCAAAAGTTAGTTTATTGATATTTACATTTATAAAATAGTTCTAAAATACTACAAATAGCCTTTGCCTTCTTCTATTTTTCTTATTAGATATATTTAGAAAAGTTTTATCTTTATCCTTCATTCTTATAATTACAATTTTTAATTCTATTACTAATTTTAACATTAACAGTATTGAATTCTAATACATTTCACAACCTAGTAGTGGAATTATAACTCTAACAGATTCATATTCACAAGCATCAACAAACATTAATGCTGCTTTGGTAATGTATATATTGCCTTAATACAACTATAAATCTATATAAATAAAAGTGATTAGATACAAAATAATTTTTTTTTATATTATATGTATATATAAATACTATTTTGATTTCTTCAAAAATTTTTTTCAAGCCATCCTTTACAATGAGGTTAAGAATATAGGCAAAACAATGATTATTAAAAATCTCTGCTTGAATATTAATTGAATTTTGTAAAAAATAATTCAATAATTCCTTGATTGTGATATCATTTAAGGCAGCATTGTTAAGAGTAATAGTTTGCAACTAAAAATATTTTATAAACATTATTATTTATTAATATATTTATTAGGCTAATTGAAGTTACAATTAAAATATTATATAAGTTTTAAAAAGAATATTAAATGAAATTATAACTTTAAGCAGCTTTATTATGTATAATAATTTTAAAGTTAATATTTAATATTACTTTATTAGTTATAAAATAATATCTGTTTTGACTTTAATACAATTTGCAATATTTTTTCTGATATGAGAATAGAAAATTAATTTGAATAACAATAAAATAGAAACAAGTCTTTAGTTCTTGTTAAGAAAATGAGCAGTAATTGCTATATAACCAAGTTGTTAAGTTGATATCCATATATTGCAAATGAGAGAGATCTTTCTATTAGCACTTTGAAGAATAGCTTTAATTAGGGCTTTTCTTTTATCATAAGTCTTCATTATATCTCACTTTATTGTGTCAGTACTGATTGTAAAACCAGGCAATATTTTACTAACAAATTTGCAAAAACCATGCTTCTTAACAAACTGAAAACTTAATTTATTAGCAATTATCATATATGCCAAATTTTTTCAGTTTGTGTCTTCAATAGATAGTTGACTAGTTGACACATTAAAACTTGAATAGATTTTGTTTTCTTTAGAACAAAACTCCTGGTACTTAAACAAGATTTGAGATGCCAGTAGAGATGAGATGTTACACTTTTTTTTTTGTGACTAAGTAACTTTTTACAATAATTATATTTGGCCTTTAGTTCATTTTTTAACATAGTAAAGTTTTTCTATATTGTAGATTTGTATTTTGATAAAGTTATTTTATTGATAGTTGCATTAGCAGCTGTAGCAGTTAATTCAGTAACTGGCAATTTTGAAACTAATACAGAGTCATTTGATATAATTATTTCGACATTATAGTTGTTAATTTCATTTATATTAGAGGTTGGTTGAATGGTTCCTGATCAATAGAAAGTTGTTTTAATTTTTGTTAATACACATACAATTTACTAGTAATTAGAAGGTAAGAAGTAAAAAGTTAATACTATAATTAATAGCATTTCTTGTTATACTGCCTATAAAAAATAACTTATAATAAATTTTGAAAAAATAATTTGTTATTAACAATCAAAGTACTTTTTTATTTTTATTTATTTTTTTTTAAAAAAACTAATTATAAAAATATAAAAAATAATTTTATTATTCACTGGAAAATAATATAATTGATAATTGCAATTGTCATTATTATATAGTAAATAAATTTATTGGCATATTAATATTATATAGAGTTTTTTAATAACACAAAAAAAGGTTAATGTCATTACAATTTTTTCAAGCTTTTTTTTCAAATGAAAGTGAAAAAAATATTTATATATACATAGTTAATAGATATGTAATTAAGCATTAATTACTATAGGTTTTAATTAGTAGATAGTATATGCAATGTATTAATGAACTACCTTACAGGTATACAGATCAGAGCTCAAGCTCTATCTATGTAATTTAAGGATCTGAATATTTAGTCCTATTCTGCTTTAGAGTTTGTAACTTAATGCCCAGGCCTGGTCTTAGTAGTACTATTTTTAGAGCACTCATGGGTAGTCCTAGCCTATATGAAGGCTTGGGTTTGGGTGAACTTTGCAAGAGCATGCTCTGTTAATGTTCTATAATTAAAAGTAGGTATATTAGTTAACAGGAAGGCACCCTGGGCCTTACAGTTAGGTGACATGCTTTGAAATATGTAACAGCCTAACAGATGTATAACAAGGGAGGTTACATGTCAGATTAAACAGCACTTAGATATATAGGAGCCTCAGGGCTATTCGATTAGTATAAGTATAAAAGATTAAAATATTTAAATAAGTAATTTTCTAGTAGATTATAGAGATGACAACTAGTGTAGAACCTTTAGATAGACTACTTAAAATAGATAATTAAAAGTTGTATAAGTGACTAATTATACACTCTTCTTGTACAAGTTATACAATTAATGTATAATTAAAAATACACAATAAAGGCAATAGTTGCTGATAGACATTGGCCTTAGTGAAAGCAAAAAAAAAGCAATTAAGTCAATTCTAAATATAGTTTTAGTTTGATACATATAACTTTTTTGTTAATAAATTAAGAAGTAACAATTCAATATTATATAAATACTATATATAATTATATATATCTATTTATTTCTTAAATTATTTTATATATATGTATATATATCAATTATATATTGTTTGTTATAATATTTGGTATTCATTTTAAGAATAACTTTGAGGATACAATTTAGGATTAATTTAAGACCAATTCTGTAAATCTGCTAATATGAGAATTATTTTTTTGCAATATTTATTTTTAAATTATAAAAAAAATTAGATTATTTATAAATCCAAAATATATAATTTCAAAAAAATTTTTTTTAAAAAAAAATTTTTTCTTCACTTAAGCAGTCTTGTTAGTTCAATTTTATTATAATTTTTTGTATACATATATACAAAAATTTTGTATAAATTTTGGCCCAACATTCTGCAGATACTTTTATAAACCTTATAAGCGATTTGCTTATACTAATTGTCTAACTTTATAAGAAATTAGAGTATGCCAGAGGCTGTATCTAACTATTGTTTTATAATAGGATATTGCCAATCTGATAACATCTTTTTGTAAAAAAATAAACAAAAACAAAAAAACTTATATATAAAAAAACCCAAAGGTATAGAGAAAAATAATAAAAGATACAACACAAAAAATAAAAAAAAAATAAAAAAAGCAAAAAAAGAAAAAAGAAAAAATATATATGACTCTTGCTATATAACTATTGAATAGTCACAATTATAAGCTTGTGTTAGGCTTTTAAAAATTATAAATTATACTAAATAGAATTAACTTTACTATTTTTCTATTTACTTAGAATATTTAACAAAAACTATATAAGATAAAACTTT
>CAJVQA010009742.1:0-11890 GCA_910591915.1 Cetraspora pellucida | reverse complement strand
TTTCTTAAAGCCAGAAAAAGTTTTGTTTCCCAAGACTTTGCTTATATTGTTGCTAAGACAAAGTATTTGTGTTTTGTATGCTGAGTCTTTTTTCTTAAAGGTCTCGATATAGTTTACTACACCAGTTTTGTGTTTTTAGCATATTTATTTTAGCCATGTTTTGAAAAAAGTGATCAGCAGAAAGAGTTCATCGAATTATTATTAATAAGTAAGTATTAAAGCTTTTTAAATTATAATATTAATTTTAATTACCTGACTAAAGTCAAAACCTGCTAATTCTTTATATTCATTTGTATATTTTTCAGCCCACATTTGATTATGTTGATGAATTTTTTTATATTAAATTGTTGTTGAGCAGAATGATTACTTTTTATTATACTAATATAAGCATATCTTTTAATTCAAATGGCTTATCACAGTAAATCTCCTGAATTTCAAAAAGTAGATAGGTATAACTATCATTATAATATATAACTGCTAATATATATCAGGATGCATATAACTGCCAATAGTTAATTTTTTTATCTAGATACATTAACTTTACTCTGTTGAATGCCTTATTTTGAGATGTTCGATTAAGTGTTACAATTCTTTAGTCAACAGGTAAGTGACAAATCAATTTAAGAAATTTTTTGAATGTGTTGATTTGGCTTTGGAATGAGTAACACAAGGTGGGTTCTTGTAAAATTATTATTGATCATCTTTTATCCAATATACATCTGGCCAACAAAGTGAATATTTATTTTGTAGATAGTGAATAAGACCTTTTACTTGCATTTTATGTATATTTACTTCAGATGGTACTTTAAGAGAATTATCTTTAGCCTCTTTTCACAACACTACAGAATAAATACACCTACAGAACCAGCACATTATATGATTTTCAAATGTATGAAATTGGATGTTTTTATTATTTAATAAAAAAAGTACCAAAAATATTTATTATAATTATTGATATATACTTAGATACAAAAAATTTTTTTATATTTATGTTATATAGCATTTCTAATATTGTGAGTTAGATGTTTCAGATCAGTAAAAACTTTTGTTACAATAGGTATATGTGCAAGTGTCTTATTTGAATCTAGATCACCATCAATACACACTTCTAATTGTAAATCAGTTTCTTCTAGTAGTGTGTTAATTTGATTTAATACTTTGATCAAAATGGCATGCTCTATTTGCCTTGAGGATTTATCAAAGTTGCCTTCATTTAGGGTTTTGGTAAGTTTAGTTTGGTTATTTTTTGCAACTCTAGCTTTTTGTGTTATATGAAATACAACAACTGGTTTATGGGAATAATCTAATAATAAAAAAATAAATATTAATTCAAGATTGATTATGAATCTAAAAATAAATTATTATATCAGATGGTGTTGCCTGGCATATAAATTCTCTATTTGCTTTAGTTGCATTTCTTACATGTGACCATGAACAGTTGAATTGTATTGCTAAAACTTTTCATTCTTCTCTAATGCATTTTTGTAAAGCCATCACTGTGCTAGATTTTGTGTTGGCTATAAGAGAGAAGAAGTATATTTTTTAATAATGATGGTATATATTTTTATATATTTTGTTCATAATTCTGATTGTAACTAATGAGCTTTGTAGTGCATTACAAGATATTCCTTCTGCAAGTTCTGCTGCTGCTATTGCTTTTGTAAACCAAATTTCTTGCACTTCATTAGTATAATAAAAACTAGTGCTGCATATTTTGCACTCTATGATACTTTTAATTTGAAATCTGGTTGATGTTATATTTCAAAATTTATCAGTAAGGTTATTGTTATTGCAATTAGGGCAGAGTTTTGTAAGTACTAATAAAAGATAATGTTTTGTTAAAATTAGAATCATAGAATCAAGCTGAGCAGACTCTATTGTGTCTTTGATACTTTTTTCTAACAAATCACTTTTATTAACATTCATGTTATTTTCTTGCAACTGGCTATCTAGCTTTTCTATATATCCTTTTAGGTAAGTTATTTTCTGATTAAGGCTATCAATTTTATGTTTATTTTCATAATATATTAACATTAATGCTTGAATTTCTTCATTAGATAAAATTTTATCTTTTTCTTCTAAGAATATATTTTGTGTTATTGGAACATCTGATACCTCTTTTATTAAATCCTCAATTTGGACTTTCTTTCTTTTTAATTTATCTCACAATTGTTTTTTTTTTTCTAATGCATCTACAATTTGTTTGTAATTAGAAAAAATATTTGGATATTTTCTGTGACAGTTACTTGTAGAAAAGTGATGTTATTAGCTTCTAAAAAGCCAAGTTAATAGAGTAGAAAGTGGGAATTGGTTGGATCATATTGCTCTTTTAATTTTTTACTTTTGAATAAGTTGTAATTAAAGCCAAATAATATTAATATTTCAAAATTAGAATTACTTTCCTATGTATATTATTGAAACCTAAAGAGAAAGGTTTGATCATGTATAATACTAAATTTCTAAATTTTTTTTTGTAACTTAAAAAATACAGAATATCTGGGTAATAAAGGGATCCATTCATTTTGTCTAGCATTGTTTTGATGATAATACCTAGCAAGTGGTATAGGATTGTCTTTGTTAAGTGAGATTGCTTGAAACCAGTCATGTAGCATTAAAATTTTCAATTCTGGATTAATTTCTTTTATAATCCATTCTTTTTCCAAATTGCCTTTCAGATTTTTTTTTCTGACAAATTGGCAACACATCTATCATACTATTTTGACATTTTGGATTTATATCAAAGGTTGTTTATTTGATTTTTTGAAATTAAAGTATAGTATTTTCACTAATATTTGCATATAATATTAACAATTTTACATTTTAGATATGTTTAAAAAATCTCTCAAGTATCTTTTTTATACTTTTTATTAATTATAATTACATATTAGCAATTTGTATTTCAATCTCTAACAATATTTATTTATAGAATCACAATAATGCATCAGATTAAAACAAAACCTTTCACCTAGTAATAGGGCCAAATTGCATAAATGTTTAATGTGCATTCAAGTGCACAATTCTTCAATATCAATTCTATTGATCAGAAACATTAGGTATAATCATACATATAGTGTACTAGGTTTAGACTTAGTATTCTTGATGAGAAAATGTGGATTGTTCAGAATTATGCACATAAATTCACATTTGCATAAATGTGCATGTACACAGATGTATGTTAACCCATCCTTCCTAAAGATATTTTATTATGTTGAAAGGTTTCTTTGACAATGGCTTCATATTAAAATATGTTATATATTGAAACAAGTTGGTCTTGAAACACTATATTGCAATTAGTCTTGCAAATAAAACTGATGAAGCCACCCATAGTGCTTTTAAAATAAGATTTTATTCTTCTATTTTAAATTATTGTTGTTATCTTTTCACAGAGTATTTTTCTAATACATCTTTCAGACATCTAAATAATTATGTTTTACAGTTCTATTTTTATAGACTATAGTTGTTAACCAAATGCATCTTTTTCATAATTGGTGATAAACAACTACTTTTTATCAAAGAAGAATCATCTAGGATTTATTGTAATTAGGAGTCTGCAAATGCCATGCTAACATATAGGCACCATGCCAGGCATCAGTGTCTTATGCTATTTTAGTGCCTATGAGCACAAAGACATCAGACAATTTTAGGCTAGCTTCTTTATGCTGTGCATACAAAGAAGTAAAGTCCATAAGTTCTACCAAAAAATTCTAACATTCAAAATCTCAAAATCCATAATCTTGATATTACATAATGTGACAATTAAAATTTTAAAGTCTGACAATGATTGTTAATGTGATTACTAATATATTATTATGCTGCATAATGTTGGGATTATGGTTTTTGAGATTTTAGATATCGGAATTTTATGGTAAAACCAAGTCTGTGCTATATAAATTTGACTATTTTTATGATAGGTAATTTATGCACATAGGTGCCTGTGAATACAATAATGTTAACAAAAATCTTCTAGTATGAACTGAGAATAGTTACAGACACAAAGTACTAGGCCCAAAAATGCTAATCATGAGGTACATTCTGGGTATGCAGAACCTTTTGGTTATTATTATTAATTTATAATAGATATCAAGTTACATTGACCAATACAGTACAGGCCAATTTTAAAATCTTTGCTATATTGATTCAATATTATATACATTAGGGTTAGAAATTACAGCTAATAATATAGTATAGTTTTTAAAATTAATCTGTAATATACTGATCTGCTTACCTATACCATACTGATTTGTTGTAACCCTTCTAAAGAATTTGATTATTATACAAATTAGCCAGGTCATGAGATTCTAAAGATATATAGATCAAATTAGTTACATCATATGCTTGAACATCAATTACATATAATTAGCATTGCAGACTTGACTATTTTTAAATCTGAATGTTTATTCAAAGAATTTTTAACCTTTAGTTAAAATTTAAAAATCAGGAATTGGGACATATTTCTTTGAAAAACAAGGTAGATAAATTTTTTTTCAATTGTTTTAATGCATACTGTTCTTTTATGACATAGAAACCAAAGATTATTAGATCATGCAAAGTTAATCTTTCATTTGCAGTAAATGGTTTTCAGAATTCTGATCTGCAATCAGTTTATTATTATTATTATTATTATTATTTATTATTATTCTATTGTAAATTAATAGACTTATATTCATATCTAGGATAGTTTTTCATTTTGTATAGAAATTTGGCAGCAGATTTTTTCTATCAGTCTTATCAGATAATTGAAAAGGGTTCTATCATGATACTGAATAAAAAAAATAATAATAATAAAAGTTGAATAATTGGAACAATTAGGACATAAAAAAAATTTCAAAAAACTGAAAAAATCAGCCATCAGGTAATACAAAATAAAGAACCAACTATGCATGCCATTATATACTATAATTACTGATCAAGAAAACCTTCTAATAGACTTTTAAATCAAAAATTTGGCAGAAGATATAATTCTCAAGATGTTTTATGTATGTATCAAATAAATCTACTAAAATATTTTTTATTCATATAATTGTATGACTAACATTAATAATTTATTTAAAAAATATAGCTTATCATGAAATTATTTATAGTAATAATAATAATAATTATATTGCATACAATTATAATTATTATTACATTATAATTACTATTGTAATATGTTAAAAAATTCTGAAAATAAAAAGAAGTTGATTTTGTTTTAAACAATATTATTATTAATTTATTGACTTTTATTGTTATATCATATTAAAAAAATGTAACTTTGGGTTTTTGAGTTAATTGGTGATATGGTATGCAACTATGTATTATATATATTACAGTCAGATTTTTTAAGTACTGAACCCAGTAAATAATAAATAATAGACTTGAAAACCCAAAGTCTTATTTCCTTTAACAACACTAATAAAAAAGCAATAATATTCTACATGTTTTGATAATAGCACTCTAATTTATTTCATATTTTATATTTTATAAAATTACAATTTGAAATTATAATAGCTATTTCAAGAATCTATCTTATTACATAATGGTATTACATGAATTTCAATGCTTTCTAATAGTGTCTCTCATTTTAGTAGACTTTTGATAATAATAATACCTTATGTCTGTCTTTTTTAATTTGATTCTTTTATCATAAAAACATTCAATACTATATGCTTCAACTGAGTTGCAATCAGCCTTATTGTATATAATAAAGCTTTTTTTTAGCTTTTGAATGTTCAAATTTTAGCATAATAAACTATTTTTTGCACTTACTCAAGTATTATAGAATATTATTCATGATTTGAAAGTATATATCTAAATATTTCATAGTTGCAAATAGTTCAGAATTTATAGTATATACAAAAGAACATAATTAAACAGATGTAGTAAAATACACAAATCTGGAATTAATAATTTTGCAAGTAATATATTAGGTTTAAAGACAAACAAACATAAGCAAATTTTATATATAGTATAGTATATGTACTTGTCTTTGAGATTCAGATTTATAAGAATTTATCTACTGTTCTAGAATAAGCAATAAAATATAATTAGTTAATTTTTATTCTGGAAACTAATAGAATGATGGTTTTTTTGTATAACTACAGAGAATTTAAGCTTATTACAGAGAATTTGATCTTATATACAAGTAGGTTTTCTTTAAGCCATAGAAGTTTTAAATTCTTATTACTATAAATAGAAGGTTTGATATATGTTATATCAAAATTTGGTAAATCTTTAATAATAATTTTAAAAAGTTTTATTAGTGACATATTCTTGTTTTCTATATGTAACTGTTGTTGTACATCAATATTATATGAAAAATGATCTACATTGGACTCTACCTTTAATTTTACAGAAAATGTTTTGACAGGCTGCAGCATTCTAGTATTTTTATAAAAAAAAGGACAATCAGTTTTCTAACTATAATACAGAAGAAGTGATACAATTATTAACAAATAATGATATCTATTTTTCTAAATTAACAGATGCTAATCAAGAAAAGAAAAAAAAAACAATTATATGTTAATGTTTATGGCTTGTCTTGGAGGTCAAAAATGGTAATTTTTTTTGTTTATATTATATTAATAAAACTTTAATATATTGAATAGCAATATTTGTTGCTATTAATTGATATTCTGTATATTAAATAATATATATAACATATTTTAGATATACAAATATTAATCAAATAGTGAAATTAATATATTAAATCTTAATTTATTAATTATATAAAAGTTTAATTTTCTTATTTATTTTAATAGTTAACTGGCCTATTATATAACATTTTTGATATAACCATAATATCTAATTACAAACATCCTTGTCAATCATCATATACATTAATAACATACTGATCTAATAATATTCCTGATTGGGCAGTAAGTAATGTTGAAGATGATGAAAGTAATTATAGTAATGAGGATAAGAATGAGGATAATGATAATGAGGATGAGAATAAGAGTAAAAAGAAAAAAGAGAAGGAAAGAAAAAAAAAGAGAAGAAAGAAAAGAAGGAAAAGAAAAAAGAGAAAGAAGAGAAGAAAGAAAAGGAAAAAGAGAAAGAAGAAGAGAAAAGTAGCAGTAAAAAAAGAGGCTCTAAAAGTAAAGATAGTAAAGATAATGAAGAGAAATAGAAACATAAAAAAAGAAGTAGTAAAAGATCTGCTTCTGATTTTGAAAAAGAAAGACACAAAAAGTGAAGAATTTAATCTTTTTCTAGGAAATATATTTTATAAATTTTGTATTAATTTTTTTATTTTTATAATAAAAAATATATAATTCATAGCAAGTTTTAACTGTTTTTAATAAACCAGCTTTAATTTATATATATAATAATATATATTTAATATAAATTTTGCTTTTTAAAATTTAATATCTGAATTCTGAATAAATCTAGATTTGTCCAAAAATTAGATATCAAATTTAACATATTTAAGTTAAATGTTATTAGTAATTGACTACTGATTATAAGTTTAGAGTTCTAATTTATTATTTGTTTATTCATTTATCTATTGAATATCTGACTTAAATTTATTTAGATATCTATTTAACTATTAGTATATTAATAATTACTATAAGTATACTGATAATTATGTAAATAAATTATTCAAATACTAATAGAAAATAGATATCTTAATAAATTCTGATATAGATATATAGATAAAGAATTTATCTATATTGAAACTCTATATAAGTTGATTTATTATATTTTCTGACAGTCTATTAAAATGGCTAATTTGATCTAAACTCAATCATTGATTAATTAGCTGATTTATACCAAATATTATTAGCAATTGACTGTTAATTAGCTACCAATTTGCTTTGTTATTTGTATAAATTAGTAAATAATCGATGGTCAAATTCAGGATGAATCAGCCATATTAATTAGTAGTTATATTTGATTAGTATAATAAAACAAATCTGCCTAAATTAGTAAATTTATTTGCAAATTGTTGTATGAATTTTTCTGGCAGTTAAAATTTTATAATAATAACAATAAAGCTTATAGCTTTAAATTTAAAATATATTTGTTATTAGAGTTCTAATTATTATCTATTTATTTATTTATCTATTAAATACCCAATTTGAATATCTATAGAAATCCAGTTTATTATTGATATCAGTTATAGATTAGAAATAGATATTTAGATAAATTTGATATAGATATAAAGATGGTGAATTGAAATATTATGTAGTATATATCTAAATAAATTGTTATTATAAATAAAATATATTTATATAATACTGCAAAAGAAAAATATATACATCAGAATTTAAATCATAATTAACTGAACTTATATTATAATATCAGTACTAAAGTTATTTTAATTTAAATTCATATTTAAATAAATCAAGTATTTGATAAATAAAATATGCTTATTTTGCTTATATAGTGCTGTCAATACATCTATTTTATATAATAATTTAAAGGTTGATTTAATTAAGTGTTTAATAATTATGCACAAGTTTCTATCCAATCAAATCACAAATAAATAACCATTCACTGTACTGATTTATGCAGATCAAAAATTCTATTTTATTATCAATTTACATATATAAGTGATACATACTGTATTTCTATCTAAATTACATAATTTGTATTGCTTGCAGCATATTTTTAAAAAATTCATGCATAATTTCACATATATGGCTTTATAACATGAACAGATTTTAGAGTTTGTCATAAAACATGAAGTTAAATTATTATATAAAAACTATTACAGTACTAATTATATATGATATGTTACTAATTATTTTTATTATATGCTTTGTTTTGATGTGTTAAATTTTTTTTAGATCTAAAATATAAAAGAACAAAAATGACCAGATCATAACTCTTGTGTAATACTCTCTCTTTTTCTCAAAAGTAAGAAAAAAAACAAAAGTTTATATTATTTTTCTTCTAGATAAAAAACACTTACTATTTTAAATCTTTATAACCAATACTACTACCACCTTATTTTAATATGAGCCATTCATGTTCTTCTATTATTTATTCTCCTTTATCTGCATAAAGCAGAAATTATACTAGTGATAAAGGTAATATTTTGATTATTATATAATCTTATATATTAGATAAAGACTTGTAGCACATATGCATATTAAACAGCTTAAATACATATCAGCTGAATTTCTATGGAGGCTTTTTTTGTTAAACAAATAGATGACTTTGACTTTTTTTTTCATAGTTGATGAAATAAAAACACTAAGAGATGAGATAAAAAACCTTGGCAATAAAATTAATAATTTTACAAAAAAAAATGAAAAAAGGGCCTGTTTAACATTACCTAATAGCAACAACAGTAACAATAGCAACAATAGCAATAGCAATGACAGTAGCAACTACAGCAGCAACAAGAATAGCAGCAACTACCACAATAACAACCATCACAACAGTAGCAACAACAAATGAAGAAGAAAAAAATTCTCTAAAAAAAGGTGTCAAGGCCTTTTACCAAGAACAAAAAAGTCATTAAGAGTATGTAATATAATTATTTAGTAGTTAAACAAAAAATTTTCAAATAAAAATTAGAAGCTTATATATATTTATTTAGTTATTTAAATTTATTATAATAGGATAACATTATGATTTCAATTACTAGGTTAAAAGAATCCAGAAAACCTAATTCAGCTAAAGTTTGATCAGAATTTAAGAAGAAGTTCCTTTAAAATTCTTTCAAAATTATTAAACAAGATGTAGAAAGGTACCAAATAGATGATTATCAGATCTTGAAAATTATTAAAGAACATCATCAGCACCAAAAAGAGAAGTATCAGAAACAGCAAGTCCCAGAAAAAGATAAGCAAAATTGTGCAAAAAATAATAAAAATCAAAGGATAACTGCTATAAAAAAATTTTTGATATCAAAATTTTGCATATATAAGTATCTAAATGATTTTAAATATATTTTTCAAAAAATTAATCAGTGAAAAAAAGTGTTTACTTATTTGCAAAAAACAAATAGTAGGTGCCTCAAAAGCCTACTTTCTATTGATATACCAAAGAGCTATGCTTTAAATGATTTAAAAAAATAATAGAAAAAAGTGAATATTATAGTGATAAGATATCTAAAAAAAATGCTAAACTAGCTGAAAAAGAAAAGAAACAAAGAGTTTGACAAGATTTTAAACTAGACCAGCACAATCATGTTATAAAGATTGTGAGAAAAAAATAGAGATCAAAAAAGTAATTATCACAATAGATAATCTATACAAATTTAAATATTAGTACTTATATACTTATATGCTTGTTAGTTAAATCAAATTTTATTACTATGTGAAGATACTTCTGTGACACAAAATTAAAATAAGCCAAAAAAAATTAGTAAGAAAGTGATAAAGTTATAAATAATTATACATCACCAATTAAAACTCCCAGTTAGTATATTTCATACTACTATGATCCTCTTGATGATCCATTTGGTGCTAGTGATTCTGGTTCTGGTTTTGGTAGTTTCTTTTCTGATATTCCTTCTAATACAAATCCTGATATTGCTCCTAATACAAACTCTAGTATTGTTTCTAATACAAATCCTAGTATTCCTTCTAATACAAATACTAATAAAGCTCTTGATACAAATTCTGATTATGATCCTAATACAAATATTGGTTATAATCCGAATACAAATATCAGTATTATTTCTAATTCAAGACTTGGTTTTACTCTTAACACAAATTTTGGATATGCTTCTAATAGAAATCCCAATAAAAATGTTTCTAATATAAATCTCAGCAATTTCTCTACTAAAATGTCTAGTAGTGCTTTTACTACAATGTTTGATAATGCTCTATTAAATATAATATTATTTTTAATATAATTATACTTGCTGTCCAAATTTCAAACTACTATATTTTTGGTTTATTCATGCACAGTTTTAAATTTTAACTTAAACTAATATCTTAAAAATCTTTATTAATAATCTTTATTTACAAAAAGCAAATTCTTTTTTTGAGTTTGGTATTTGTCCAAGATTTGCTAACAAGTATAAGTACAATTTCTAATGTTTCTAATACTAAAATTTTTATAATATTTTATTTATATATTTTTGAAGATTCCATAACAATAATTAATAACAATAATAATAATAATGCTATTAAAATAATAAACAAAAGTAAATCTGCTATTAATCATAAATCTGATTATGTATTTGTCAATTTTTATGACTTATTATTATAGTTTTAATTTAAAACTTATATTTTTAATATTCTAAATAGAAATATAAAATTTTTTAAAATGTAAAATAATGTTAATCAATAATATTTTTAATTAATTTATTATGTTTATTATTTTTATAATTTAGAACTAATTAAAGATGATTCTAATATCCATCTTACCAATAGTACTAAATCTTCTAAACCATGATATAGCAGAGGTTATTTAAGTTATAAAGTTCTTAAAAGCTCTAGAAATAATAATAAAAAATAGATATTTTTTATCTAAATTTTAATAAAAATTTAATATTATGTCTTTTATGTATTTGCTATTAATATATAAATATATAATATTTCATAATAAATATAAAATTAATTAATATTTAGTATTATATCAATATTTATATTATATAAATATTGAAATAATATATATCAAGATAACAGATAAACTCTTTCTGTAAATCATTTTTACACAAAAATAACTAAAAATCTGGTAGTACTAAAATCGTCAATATCTGGTTATTTTATTAAGACAACTAACTTTGATGTCTTAAGTAAACTTGCTCAACTCCTAATTTTACATATATTCTAAAAGTTTCAAATCTATAACGTTCGAACTCGCAGTTTAATACTGCCAAAACGGCCTTTGGACTTCATTATTAAACTTTTAATTATTTCTCATAATGTATTCTATTAACCTATTCTACAGTCATAAGAAAAGTTGTAAAGCACTTCCTTCCGATCAAAACAAGCCCAAAAAGAAG
>CAJVQA010009741.1:0-11891 GCA_910591915.1 Cetraspora pellucida | reverse complement strand
TCCTAATCTTTAAAAATTCATATCTTAATGAGTTTTTAACCTATTTTAATAATTTTACTATCATTAGAATCAGAAAGTCCTACTCTACAACTTTTACTTAATACTTAAGATAAGTTTACTTAATATAATGTTTTATAAAATTAAATATAAAAAAACTTTACCAATAGGTTTATATATAATTTTAAAATACTTGCCCCTACCCTTAATTTACAAAACAACTATAATCCTAATTATAGATTTTAACTAAACAACTATTCTATCAAACTATCTATTTGTTACTATAGTTTTACAATTTGTTATGCATATATTTAGACATTATAGTTATTTTAATACCATTTTCAAAAATGGTTCCAAATTGCAACTTAAGTTAACTAGAAAGCTACCTAACTTTATATTAATAATAATCAAAAAATAACAAACTAATTTTACTGTTTTTAAATATATTTGCTTAAGTCCTTTCATATAAAAATTCTTATAAATAATTTTTTAACTCTACACAATTTATATAAATACAACTATACTTAATCTTTTAACTGTTATCAATATTACCAAAGCTAGTACTTTACTTTATTAAACTATCTGCCTATTCTTATATATATATATATATATTGCTTTTGCTAAAGCTAATATTATAATAACTACTGCTTTTATTTTTTTTATTTTTTTATTAATATTAAAGATAAGTACTTGTAACTTAGATTTTTATTAATAGTATATTTCAATTTTGTGATTGTATTACAATAACTACAAAAGGCAATTATAGAAAGAGTATACAACTAGCCACTTGTACAACTTTAGTTATTGTCTAATTTAAGTAGTCTGCTTAAAGGTTCTATACTAACTGCCATATCTAAAACTCACTTGTAAGTTCTTTATTTAAACATCTTGTTTTTGTATTTATTCACCTATCTATTCTACTAACTGGCTTAGTTTTCATTAATGCAAATATTATATATTATAATTACTAGTTCTTTAAAACAGTTTACTTATATAGGAAACTTTTAATTTTGCACTAAATCTACAAGAACCTTCTGTTATCTAATTTTTAGCTAACCTAGTATTATTATAGCCAAGACCAATACTTGCAGTCAAAGTAACTTTTAAACTACTATATTTTTATAGAGTTCATACAACTCTAGTATCTTTTTTTACAACCTTATTAGTACTTTGTATGCTCTTGCAAATTCTTCTATACTATTAATTTAGTTAGCTTTATATGATATAACTTTATACTTAGTTTAACTAGTAGTTAGATTGGTAAATCTCTTTACTTAAAGTTTTTGCCTATACAAGTTATTTGCTTTAGGTTTCTATTTTCAGATCAAGATTTTCACAAGTGCTATCATTAAAGATTATACTATCTTTCTACTTCTAATTTCTAAATAGAACTTCTTATAAAGTATATACTTTCTGAATTTATTTATATAATATTGCATGCTTTCAAAATTAGTTTTAGTACAATTAGAATTATAGAATTACAACTTTAGATACATTAAACAAGTTACTAAAATAGGATCATTTTTTAAATTTCTATTGTTAGTAGGATTTGAACTCTAAACCTACTGTTTAGAAGATAACAATCTAACTACTATACTAAAATTATTATTTTTAGCTATTGCTTTTATTTATATTTTAGTTAATGTATTATATATAGCTTGTACAAAGTAAGTGTATAACTAATTATATATATAAGTTTTGGTTATTTGTTTAAATAGTTTACTTATAGGTTTTAGCTACTATATCTATAATAATCTACTAAAAGATTATCTATTTAAATACTCTAATTTTTATACTGCAATCAAACAAATAATTACTTAATTTTTGTATATTTAAGTATGTTTTTCAAGTAAGTAATCATTTGGTTTTTATATACAAAATACTGTCTAACTCAATATTAGTCTTTTTTTTTATATATCTATTAGACTATTATATATTTCAAAACATGTTATTTAACTGTAAGATTTAAAATATTTTTTTGTTAACTAACTTATCTAATCTACAGATCATTAACAAACTAGCTTTTGCAAAGTTTATTTAAACTTTAGCATCTACTTTATAGCATATTTTTAATACTTTTAATATATTCTTGATTTGACATTAGGCTTTTAATTCAGATAGCTTAGTAGAATTATAACTTGTTCTTAGTATATTAAGTTTGATTTAATATTTTTTTCTTTAGTTTAATTTCAATAGCCTAGTTGGTAATATTTTTTATCTAAAGATTCTTGACTATCTGATTTTTCTATATTGATATTTGTTTCTAGATCTAGTCTTTACAATAATATCATTAAAAATTTGTATTATCTTTTTATTTAGATTTTTTTAATTAAGCTTTTGTTTTCTTAGTTTTATAAATTTATATAGCTATAAAAACTTATCTTGAATTTGTACTAATAGTACTAGTTAGTATCTCTTTGTATAACCAAAATTATACAAATGTCATATAACTTATCAGTTATGCTAATATAACTATAGTTATAGGTATTTAATTCCAACTAATTATCAGAAATAATTGTTATAATACTTATAATTATATAGATAATAATTTAAAATTTTTATTATTAATAGTTTTGAACTTTATTATCTGTACTTGAGTAATTAACAACTTATTCATTTCACTAAGTTATCACATCTTTTATATCTTCTTAATAACTTTATTAATAACTTACTTAAACATATTCTTAATATATCTAGTCTTAATACATTATTAAAAGTTATATTTGATTTATACAACTAAATCAAAAACTTTAACTATATGCAAAATTACAATACATCTAACTTATCTTTATTGTTATTAATACTGTTTGACTTAATTTCTTATGATTTAATTAATTTAATTGAAAATATTACTCTGTTTACTAAAACTGCTACTATACTCTTAACTAAATTTTTGTTTTATCACAATTAACAAATTTATACTTAAATCTGAATATGATATTAACTTTTAGGTTTTAACCTAACAGATAATCTCAACTAATTTTAATATCTTATACTTCTTAAAACATATTAACTCAATATGCACTATACTCAATTGTCAGTTCTAAAATTAAAACACAGTATTTTAAATAGATTAAATACCAAATAAATTCTCTTATTATAATTACAAACTTTAAAATCTATATAATTTTAATCACTCTAATAAGTTTAACTCACAGATAACTTATTTGAGCTTCTAATCTTAATATCTTATAAATATAGAATTCAAATATATATATTTTTTTTGTATATTTTATTTGTAAAAAGTTTAACTAAATTTTAATAAAAATAAAAGCATGGTTTCATTTTTAATATTAAAAAATAAAATAAAGAATAAAATAAAAAACTAAAAAGATCATTTTAATACCAAAAACTATATATAAATATTTTTATTTAACATGTTTTTATACTATTATCATATTAAAGTATGCTTTATGTAATTATATAAAAAGATAATTGTATTTATACTTATTGCATTTCAAATTTTAATAAAATAATATTAACAAAAAAAAAATTTAAATCTTAAAACTATAAAAACTTAAATCTATTTTTAAAATAATATTTAAATCTAAGAACAAAAAAACTACAAATTAAAAAACTATAAAAACTATAAAAGCTTAAACTCAAAATTCTAAAACAAAACCTAAACCTAGAAACTAAAAAATTACAAAGTAAAAGATTATAAAAACTATAAAAAATTTAAGATCTAATTTCTAAAACAATCCTAAGTCTAAGAACTAGAAAACTATAAATTAAAAACCAAAACTTAAAACTAGCTCCTGAAGCAACGCCTGGGTCTAAATCAATACTAAGTTTTGAAAAGGTTTTCACTTTTGACATAATAATGCATCCTTACTCAGAAATAGTAATCAAAATTATTGTTGTTTTATTAGTGTTAGTGACAAGATATTCAAATTTTGGGGTATTTATAAATTTGCCATAATGGTATTTTGTCAAGCGGTTTCGTGAGTTATGATTTTAAATTTTTGAAGTTTTTGAATCATGCAATATGATTGGCTTAATACAAATAGATTTACTATAAATTGTTTTTTATCGTCAATATAATTTTCACGTAATAAATTACAACTTTAAGTAATTACAACTTTAAGTAAATACTTAATCTTAAATATATATATTATATATATTATAGACTTATTTTTTTAAAACTCTTATTTATACAAATTATATAAATTATATATATATTTAATAAAAATTCTATATAATATTTCTAAATGTATATTTTAATAAATTCTAAAATCAAGTAAATTAAAGTATATATAATTCGCTACGTATGATAAAAAAGCTTAAACATAAAAGGCAATTTTACATGGGTTGTAAATAGAAATCACAAAATCAGGCTATTGATTAAGCAAATGTATGTAATTGATCAATCATATATAATTGACGAGACGTTATTAAAAAAAAAAAAACGCTTATTCATAGTTCTTGTTTATATTTAATGTCTGCAAACTTGGTTCTTTCAATCCTCCATTAAATCAATCCTTTTTTCATTAAAATCATTCTAAGATAATTTTACCTCAATCCCTTATAATCCTCATTATATGCATTACCATAGATGTGTTTTGTATATAAAAAAAAAAAAAAAAAAAAAAATTTTTTAAAGAGTGTACAAAATACATAATAATTATACACTATAAATGAGAATGCTTCAACCAATAAATGATTTATACATATAATTGTATTATAGAACCGGGCTTTGATTTGTGCCGACAACTTGGACATGCAGTTTTTTCTTTCTTTTTTTCTAAAAATTTGTCCACACAACCTCCACAAATAACATGCCCACAGTTTAAAGCCCATAATTTTTCACGAAGAATGCCATTACAATCTACACAAATTAAAGTACATGAATCTTCAAGATTCCTCGTGTGACTTGCTAATGACGGCTTTGAAATATTATTGTCCCGGCGCGAGGTGGACGTAGGTGGTGTACTCAGGATCTGAAGATCGTTAGCATTAATCGTAGCGGAGGTTGCATTTTCGGTTTGAAAAATGGAAGGGAATGTTCGAGAAGTGCCTGTAGCATTATCATGGGAATGTAGACGATCATGTTGAGAAGGAGCGATGGTTATTTCGTCTGCATAGAGCACAGGATGGAAAGCCGATGCATGCTGTCGGTGATGACGATATGAGAATTGAAGGTTTGAATTTGTTCCCTGAACAGACTGAATAGTAGTGACATTGACTATCGCTAAACCTATTAAAATTTGGACTATTTAATCTAACGTATTGAATATTATATCTTTGTTTATTCAATTTTTTAAAAAACTCTAATGCTACGACATGTACAATTTAAAACAAACCTCGCCACGGAGATCCAGAACTTTGTAATCGGTTAGAGCGAACGGGACTAGAACGATTAGGATTCGAACGAACACCATTGGTTCTAGCTCGAATTGGACCACCTCCGTTTCTGATCGAAGGGCTTTGTACATTACCAGCCGAAATCGCTCCAGGTGTATTGTATAAACTTTGACTGCCAAATGTATGTTGGTTCATATTATTTCGAGAGTAAGAATTGTTATGGTCAGAACCATGTGACGGGGCAACGTCATCCTCAGTGTCACTATCTATAATTACAATGTCAACCGTAGAAGTGGTCCCGGACCTTGTTTGTCTAACGCGAGAATACATATCAATAGGTGAAGTTGGTGTTGTCAAATTACAATAAGAACGAGAAAAAGCGGACGGACTGGACATCTTTAAAAGAAAATACTTTTTATGGATTTTGTAAATATTGTGACCTTATATACCATCGTGTTGTGCAACTCTGTCGATCCAAACTAAAATGTTTCAGGCAACTTTGGCCCATTTCTAATCTTATCTGATCATAAAAAAGTATTATTTATTCTCTAGTTTACTTACTGTGATAATGTAAAATTCTGGAAAGTAGGATCAAACCTCTATACGTATAAGGGGCTTTTTGTTTCTGCACATTTTTCGTTCTTAGAAAAATGTAAGTATAAATATGATATCAAGTCTTGATCTAATTGGCTTTTACTGGATTAAAATACTATTATAAAGATCTTACTACTACCGATCGAGATCGAGCCCATTCTATTTTATCATGAAACGCTTTATTTCAAGTTTAACTCCACTATTTTTCTCATATCAATGCGATCTTTATTGTTATGTAAAAAAAAAACGAAAATGGGAAAACAGCCCCTTGGCGGATTCGAACCACCGATCTTCGCTTTACGAGAGCGAAACCTTAACCACTGGGCCAAAGGGGCAATTATAAACAAGTTTTCTCCAAACATTTTTTTATCTATTTAATAATATTAATTAAGTTACTTTTTATAGAAAATAAAACATCTTGTATACCGTTTAGCACTGCCTATAGTATCCTCATAAAATCATACCATGATTGTAACCTCATAAAATCATACCCCATGATTGTATCCTCATAAAATCATTCTTCAGTGGTGTATTTATACATATCAGTTTGTTATTTATTATCTACCGTATATTATCGAAACTAAGCATCCCTTCATATTTTGAAGCCGAAATTTGACGAAAGTGGTCATGTTTTATTAATAAAATTGGATCCAAATATAAGCAACCTCTTAACTTTGGCTTAAACAAATCTCATTTTTCGCAATATTTTAGTTGCTTATTTTCGGTAATGTAGGTTGTATCTCAATACAGTTTTATACACAATACTCGCGTGATATTAATCAATTTAAAAAAAGGGTTGAATAAGATCCGGGTACTATAGGCAATGCTAAACGGTAATAAACCTGTCAGGGCTTTCAATGATATTTTGTGTGTATGAAAAATCTATCAGTTTTCCGTAGACGGCTAACTGTATACAAAATATTATTGAAAGTCTGATGACAGGTTTTCTTTTGAAGGCACTTATAATTTATATGTATCTTTGTGTTAGATAACGTTAGGATTAGGTTAGAGCAAAAATTATAGTCGGAGGATTTTTAATTTCTCTGCTCTAGGTATATTTTTGATGCATTCCTAAATATCAATAAAGTACTTTTGAATTTTTCATCTGTTCACTTATGTAATTTGTTAATATTTTTAGGAGGCTATTTTTTATACGGTATAACCTTGATAAACCGAATCTACTATTATGACGATGCTAAAATTTTTTATTATAAAAATATTTCAACATAGCAAATGTTAAATACGTATAAGTCTTTGATATACGGTATAAAGAAGACACATATATATATATTTTTTTAAACTCAAGCAGGCATGTTAATACTTTATTAAGATCCTTGAAATTACTTTTGCAATTGTATAGATACCTAATACTTAAGTCTAGCATTACCCAGTTACTCAAACAGCATTTAAGTGTGATATGTTACATTATTTCAAACAGAAGTAGGTTGCTTGTTTGATTATTTAAAGTTTATAATAAAAAGATCTTAACAAGTTTTAATATTTGTCTTTTTGGTTTCTTTTTCAATTTATTTTCTTTTTTCTTTTATTTGTATTTTTTTTTTCTGTTAATTTATTTCTTTTTCTTTATCAAATTCTTTTTTTTTTAGGTTTATTATTTGATTTTATTATTAATGTTCTATGTGTTATATAAAATTATGTTAGTTTATTATTATTATTATTATTATTATTAAAGGTTATATTTTGCAACAGTAATTTATTAGTAATTTGAGATTAGTTATTATAATTATTTTTTATAAATCTAAGTATACAATTAGTCATACATATAACTTTTAGTTGCTTATTTAAGTAGTTTACTTTAAGGTTCTATATTAAATGTTATATCTATAATTTGTTAAAAGATTATTTATTTAAACTTTTTAATTATTTATTCTTATTAAATCTTAACCTGTCACTAACTTCTATACTTATGTATACTATTTAAGTAGCATATACTTTTTTTTTCTAAACTTATATACAAGTTGTTATTTATTTTAAAGTATATTATTTAATAATAGGCTTAAAAAGAGGATGTGGTGACCTAGTGAAGTGGTCAGGTTGTCAACCCTCCAAGTGATAGGTTGGGTGTTCAAATCCTATTAATGATAAAAATTTGAATAATCATCTATATAATATTTGTATTATGGTAACTGTTACTAATGATTGGGTTAGAATACTTGTAATGACAGTTGCATTAGCATGACTGGCAGGTCATAGGGTATTCATGTAAGTCACATGACCTTGTCCTTTGGGACAAGGTTTGTGGTTATATGAAGGAATGCAAAATAGCAATTGGGCAATACAAACATTAAATAAGTTCTTATGATTATGTAAATCTGTTAAAATTGAATAACAAGAAATTCATTTAAAAAGACTCAAATAGAGAGGTAGCTGGATTTTTAACAGTGTTACTGTAAAGACTAGCCTGAAAAAATGGATATCCAGATCTTAGTAACTGAACAAACAAGAACCTCTGAGTTGAAAATTTTGAAGGTATTACTAACTAGACCATCAGAATGAACTAGAGAAAAAGAATATTAGGACAACCTAATATACTAATAGACTGGTTGTAGTTTTATATAGACCATTTGGATTGGAAGTCTAATGAAATTCAGGAGTATACTAAAGTACTAGGATTATGTTGTAAAGTAGATGCTAGAATCTAAGTAAACTTTACAAGAGTATAGCAGTTTAATGATTAAGCTCTAATTACAAGTATTGGTTCTGTTATAACAATATTTAGGTCAGCTATAAAAATGAATATAGAAGATTTTGAAGGTTTATCTTGAGGATAAATTAGTTCTAAAATTGAGATAATAATCTGAGCATTTGGATATAACCTAGTAAGTTAACACAACTTACAGGTTCAAAGAGTTTAAAATAAAACATTCAAGCAAGGATGCTAGGTATGACAATTAGTAAAAAACTTTTAGATGAACTTCTTAAATAGGTAATATAGAAAATTTACATGTGTAGTCAATTGTATACTCTTTTATAGTAGTTCATTGAACTGCAATACCAATAAATAATTAATAAAAGTCAAAAGACTAAAGAGGTCACCTTAATATTAAAAAAAAAAAACTTAAAAAAATCTTTTTATTAACTAATTTATTTACTTTATAATCCTATTAATAGGATTATGTTTTTACAAAGTTTATCTAAATTTTAATATTAATATTATAATATATCTTTAGTACTTTAATATATTTCTGTTTTGTTTTTAGATTTTTAATTCAAATAGTCTAAAAAAATTATAATTTGTTTTTGGTATATTAAGTCTGATCTAATATATTTTTTTTTATCAAATTTGATAGTTTAGTTAATAGTATCTTTTACTTAAAGATCCTTGCTTGTCTTACTTTTTTATATTGGTATCTATTTTCTAGTTTTAGTTTTTATAATTGTATTATTAAAAGTTTATATTACTTTTTTATTTAAATTTTCTCAAATAAGTTTTTATTTTTTTCAATTTTATAAATTTAAATAATTACAAAGATTTATTTTAGATTTATACTGATTTGCATCTCTTTGTATAACTAAAATTATACAGATGTTTTATGATTTGTTAGTCATATTAGTATAACTATAATTACAATTATTATATCTTAATTAATTTATAAAAATAATTGTTATAATACAGATAATTGTTTAAATTGTTGTTATTAGTAAGTTTTAAACTTTTAATCTATTATTTAGAGAAATAATAACTTATCTACTTTACTAAATTGTTATATTCTTAAGATTATATTAATGTTTTAAATTTTTTTTTATTTTTTAGTTTTGCTAAGGTCTTTGGTTATTAGTAGTTACTGCCTTTATTGTAATTTAATTATGGTTATATAACTTGTACAAGATAAGTATGCAACTAAGTACATATATAGCTTTTGGCTATTTATTTAAATAACCTGAATACAGGTTCTATACAAGTTATTATATTTGTAATCCGTTAAAAGATTATTTAATTAAATATTCTGATTCTTATACTATACTTGACAGATAACTATACAAGTTCTTATATATCTAAGTATTGTTTAATCTAATTCTGACTTTCTTGTCTATATATTTATTAAGCTTTTATATATTTCAAAGTACATTATCTGACTATAGAGCTTTAGAAAGTCTTTTTGCTAACTAATTATCTATATTTAGTCCTTATTAACAAGACTCACTCTTATATTGAACCAAATTTTTTAATATAAAAGACTAATATAAGAAAGATAATTAAATGAAATATCAAAAAACAAATATTCAAATATCATATAAAAAAATTATAATGAAGATGGCGAACCTAGTATAGTGGTTAGGTTGTTATCTTCTAAGTGGCAGGTCTAAGGTTCAAATCTCATCTATGATAAATTTGGAAATTATACTTGTGTTACAGTAACTGTCTCTAGTCGATTGGTTGGCCTTATGCAGCTGTAACCCAGGTATACTAAGTTGGGTTCTACTGACATTGGGAGCTCAGAGCATCTATATGAAGTATAATGTTATATGTATATAGAGGAATATATAACCAGTGTTGCATAAGACTTTGGTGCAAACCTATAATAAGACTATTAGATGTAGAAGACTAAGGAACTGAGATAACAGAAACCCACTTAGAAATTCCTGAATAAAGAGATAGTATGAACTTTCGATGATATTATCAGACTGATTGAAGCCTATGAAATATTTTCATAAAACCAAAGATTAAAACTAAATAACAAATATGTATAGAGGAGCATATAACCAATTAGGTTACTGGGTTTGCTAGAGAAAAAGGATACAGAAATATATTATACCAGGCCATCTGGATTGGTAGTCTGGAATAAGATCAACAGTTCTGAGTTGCAGCTAGTAGAGGATGATGAAGAAGATGCTAGGAAGATGGGTACTAGAATTCTAGTGAACTTTACAAGAATAGAAATAGTATGATGTAACAGTTAAACAAGTAACTTCTGTGACTGCAAATGTTAGGTAACTATAGTATGTTGCATAAAACTAGATCTATATATGTAGAACATAAAGGCTCTAGTAAGTTTCCTGTCAAGAATAAAGTAGTCTTAAGAGTAACGACCAGCATCGAAAACTTGAATGGGCAGTACTTTAAGATATTCTCGTGATACAAGAAGAACTGCATATGCAGAGGGTTTAAATAGGCAAGACCTCTAGTCAGCTTGCAGGTATAGCAACTAGTATAGAACTTATATAGCAATGTATAAGCGGACTACTTAAATTAGACACCAAAAGTGTATATGTGACTAGTTGTAATTTTCAATGTAAAGTAAGCCTCTGATGGTATACTGTATTCTAACATACTTGAATAAAAATGTTGCATCTTCAAGGCAGGAACTTTAACTTTAAAAAAAAAAAATTTAAAATAAAAAAATTATAATAATTAATAAAATCAATAAACTATTAGTTTAAAATTATAGAATAATATAATAATAGGAAGTAGCAACTTTTTTTATAGATCATTTATATCAAAACTACAAAAAAACATTTAATCATTTCTTAACTTCTTACTAAATAAACCTTATTTGACCTTTTAAGTAAAGTTGTTCAGCATATTTTTTTAATTCTAGACAGTTATATTTTAAATCTCAAAAACACCTGGCTGCTAAAAAAAGTTTCAAAAACTAAGTTTTTAGTTTTTGTTTATTTACATATAATTTTATTAATTAAACTTATCTTCTTACCTATTCAAAAGTTATTCAATTCACTGAGCCAGATATTTTAATATATATTTTATTTAAAACAAACCAAAACTCATAGAAATACAAGTGAAAAGCAAAAACAAAAACCTGTCTTTTGCAGGTTTTTTCATTGGCAATTTTGGAAAATTTGCAGAGTATCTTAGAAATTTCACTTTTATGATACTTATTAGAATTTTCTAAACATCCAATAAGCTTACCTAAAGCTCACATATTTTTTCAAACTTTTCTAACTAGTCTAGAAACCTCTAAATTAAACAAATTTTTCTGTAAAACATATTTAAAAATCTATTTTTAGAACAAAAT
>CAJVQA010009740.1:0-11891 GCA_910591915.1 Cetraspora pellucida | reverse complement strand
ACTTTACAAGGGTAGAAATAGTGTAATGTAGCAGTTAAACAGGTAACCCCTGTGACTGCAAGTGTTAGATAACTATAGTGTGTTGCATAAAATTAGATCTAGATGTGTAGGACATAAAGGCTCTAGTAAGTTTCCTATCAAGGATAAAGTAGTCCTAAGAAGACTGATAAGCATCAGAAACTTGGATGGGCAGTGCCTTGAGATGTTTCTGTAATACAAGGAGGACTGCATATGCAGAGGGTTTAAATAGGCAAGACTCCTAGCTAGCTTGCAGATATGGCAACTAGTGTAGAACTTATATAGTAATATGTAAGCAGACTACTTAAATTAGATACCAAAAATGCATATGTGGCTAGTTGTAACCTTCAATATAAGGTGAGCCTCTGGTGGCATGCTGTGTCCTAATATACTTGAATAAAAACATCACTACTCTTAAGATAGAGACTTTAACTATAAAAAAAATAAATAAAAAAATAAAAAAAAATAAATATTTTTTTACAAAATTTTAGTATAAGTTATATCTTATCTAATTTTAAAGTTAACTTTAATTTAACTTTAATTAAAATATTATTTTTTATGCAAAAAAATTAGTTTATTTATATGTTATACTAATTTTATATATTGTTAAAGACAAAACAAGTACCAAAGTTGTTCTAACTCAGTGTTGCTTTGATCTATACTTTTTTACAACAAGAATACCTCTTAAACAAGTCAATTATTATATATAAATTATAGCTTGAAAACTTGGAAGCTAAGCTATTTAACTAAAACAATGCTGTAATAATACAAAATTAGAAACTATAGCTGTTTGTTAAAGTAGATTTACCAGATTGAACTAATTGTTTATATTATAGAAGGCTATTCAAGGTTCTGATTATAATAACAGATCTGAAACTATTAAGTTTAGTAGAAAACTGTTTAATTTTGGGTCTCTGTATTGTCTCTTTTATAAGATATTATTTTTGTATAAAAGTGTATCTTTTTTGATAAAGCTAGTTAATTAGAAAGAATAGTTAGTAATTGTTATAGTAATAAAAATAAAATCCAAAATATTAATAAACTAAGACCTTGCACTCACACCTTAGTCTCATCAAATTATTTTATAATGCAACATTTTATAATACTTAGTATTTTTGAGTAATAATCTGTTATATTTTTCTTGACCATTATATACTAAGCATCAAAATTCTCTAACAATATATATATAAGATAGTACTATAATATTATAATATTATTATAATATTTTTTTATTTATAAAAATACTAAAAATAAAAAAATAAAAATTTAAACTTATTTATTATTAGTTATATTAGTTTCAAATTATTTTTTAAAACATTTTTGTAGTATTAAAATAATTTTTTTAGTTTTTTAACTTTATTAAGATCTTAGATAATAGAGTTTATATAAAACTATTACAAAATAAAAATATAATAGTTATATATATAACTTTTATATTATCTATTTAAGAGGTCTATATAAAGATATTTTATTAACTGTAATATCTAATATCTCTGCTTGGATGTTTTATTTTAAACTCTTTAATTCCAAATTTCCAAATTAATTTTATTAAGTTACAAAAGTATTATTCTTTTATATTTGGATCTTTATCTTAATCTTAGAACTAATTTATTTAAAAAAAATTTATTAGAACCTTTTGTAACCTATTTTATAACTTTATTTTTTATAAAGTTTATACAATTCTAGTATCTTTTTTTATAATTTTGTTAGTATATTATTTGTTTTTATAAGTCTTTTTGTATTACTAATTCAGTTAGTTCTGCATGATGTAACTTTATACTTAGAATACTAATAATTAAATTAATGATACCCTTATTTGAAAATTTTTGCTATATAAATTGCTTGTTTATATTTTTATTTTTAGATAAAAATTTTTACAAATAATATTGTTAAAGATTATATTACTTTTTTATTTAGAATTTTAAAATAAACTTTTTAAATTTATTTATATAATATTATATACTTTTAAAATTAATTATAATACAATTAAAATTATAAGATTACAGATCTTAGATAATAAAAAATTAATAGAATAAGACTAATTTTTTTTAAATTTTGCTATTAAATAAATTTGAACTTTAAATTTACTGCTTAAAAGATAATAATCTAATTACAATATTAAGATTATTATTTTCACTTTTTTTTTATTTTATTTAATTTTATTTTTTATTATTTTTATAATTAATATTTTTTTTAAAAAAACAAATAATATATATTATTTTTTTATCATTAACTTTTATCTTATTATTATAATTATATTTTTTTTAATATTACTTTTTAAATAAAATAAAATTAAACTATTGTTTAATTTTAATTATTATTAATTTTTTTAATTAGTTTAATAGTAAATTTTTATATTAAAGATCAATACATAATTTATAATTATATTATATAATTAAAACTATTTATATATTTTAAAAGATTATTATTTATATTACAAATTTAATTATATAATCACTAAATTATTATATTATAAAAATATTAATAATAAGAGTGTAGTAACCTAGTGAAGTATATAGGTTGTCAACCTCTAAGTAGCAGATCTAGAGTTCAAATCCCAGTAATAACAAAAATTTGCAATTCTTTCTGTGTTATAGCTAATGTATTCTGTGATTAATTAAGATAAAATACCTGTAACTTATGTTATACTAGCATGACTGGAAGGTCTAGACACTCATGCAATGTTGTATAAGGAAACACAAACTGGTATCAGGCAGTATGAACCCAAGATAAGTTCTTAGGCTGTGTAAATTACAGGAACCAGGTAGGAAGACAGAAGCCTACTTGGAAGACCCAAGTAGAGAGATAACCCAAACCTTCAATGGTGCTACTGTAAAGACTAGACTTATGAAATAGAGCTAGAACTTGTAAAACCAAACAAATATGCTAGTTTTTGAGAAGGAACTTATAAACCAACCAGGTTACTAGAATTTTTGGGTTTCAGAAGAAAAAGGTACATGTCAACAAATATATAAATCAGAGGTACGATCTTGCTCTACCTTTTCGAGCTATTTGTAATAGTAGCTTGGTAGAACTTGAATTGAATACCAAAGTAGTAAGAATATGGTATAAAGTCAGTACTGGGGTTGGAGTGAACTTTACAAGAGCATAGCAGTTTAATAGTATGCCCTGACCACTAGTATTAGTTTTGGCTATAGCAATATCAGGTTAGCTATAAGAATAGAATACAGAAGATTCTGGAAGATTTAGTACAAGGTCAAAGGTTTTCCATATGAATAAACTGCTTTAAAGACTTAGTGGTTATGGCATATTTTTATCAGCATTAGCTGGAGTTGTTGGTAGGCAGAGGTAGATGGGTAAATACGAAAACAGAGTAGTTAAATAAGGAACCTACAAGTAGGTTCCAGATATGGCAGCTAGTATAAAACCTTCAGACAGACTACTTAAATTAGACAATAACTAAATTTGTACAAGTGGCTAGTTGTACACTCTCTTCATGATAGCCCTTTGTAGTTGTAATACAACTATTAGCCAAATATATTATCAATAAAATTCTGGGTTGCAAGTACTCACCTTAATATTTAAAAAAAAAAATATTAATAATACTAATTTTTTTATATTTAAATAAGTATTTTTAATTTAAATTTTATTGATAATATCTTAACTATTATTATACTTAAATTACAAAAAGCAATTATAGAAAAAATATATAACTAGTCAGTTATACAATTTTAGTTATTATCTAATTTAAATTGTTTATTTAAAGGTTTTATACTAGTAATTATATTTAGAATCTGTTTATAAATTTTTATTAAATATATTAGTTTTTGTATTTATTTATTTATTTATATTTACTAATTGCTTTAATTAATATTGTTAATATTAAGAGGTTTACATATTTTTGGTTATAATTTTGATGCACCAAATCTAATTGAATAAAATAACTATCATTAAATTCAGCTTACTAAGACAGTTCTAAAAAGCACAAGATTATATAATTCTAATTACAAATACTAATTTTAATACATGTGACTTAATTCTGATTGACTTCTATTACTGTACTAAAAATCTATTATTTTTATTATTTCTAATAGTTTTATTATTTCTATTATATCTATTATTTTTACTAGATCTATTAGTTCTATTATATTTATTATTTCTATTATATCTATTATATCTTTTATATATACAATATCTATTATATCTATTTGTTCTTAATATCTTAATATTACTATATAAACATTTATTAGCAATAAAGTAATCTTTATTGTAATAATTTATATATATATAATATCTATAAAAACACTATTTTCCAACTTTTTAAGAAAGTTAAGTGTCTTCATACATTTTATAATTAATAACTAAATACAATATTTAGTATCTTCATATATTATCTATTATTGCCTTTATCTTAAAATTCCAAATTATTCTGTATATTGTTAAGTCTTACTGTAGACTTTGTATAGAATCTGTTAAGTTATAGTTATTATACTATAGTTTAACAGCTTCTGTTATCACAATAGTAAATAGAAAAACTACAGATTAACAATATTAATGCAAATATGTTATAATTACTAGATCTTTAAAACAGTTTATTTTAAAATTTTGATTTTGTATTAAATTTTTTAGAAGTTTTTATATTTTATTTTTTAGCTAATTTAGTAATTTTATAAAAAAAACTATTATTTGCAATTAAAACTAATTATAACCTGCTATATTTTTATAAAACTTATTCAATTCTAATATCTATTTTTAATATTCTCTTTATTATTTCTTACTAAGCTTCTTTAATTAGTACTAACTAAACATATTAAGCAATCAAATTAGATAACCTAATAAGCCTATAACCAAATTCTTGATATATATTTTAGTATTTTTTTTTTAATAAGTTATAATAATTTAAAATTTTTTTTATTAATGTGAAGTCTTGCTCCTATTTTTATTCATAGTTATTAAGTAGTAACTACATGAAGTTACTGGATACAACAAGAAGTTCTATATATATTATAGCTAAAATCAACATTTGCAATTAGGACAAACTGTTAAACTGCTAATTATAAAACTATAACTCTAAGTATTATAAATGTTACATGCAAAAATAAAAGCTCAGATATATTTATCTGCAGCTTATACCTACTAGAGTAATTAAGGCTCATCTAGATTAGTTAAAATTTTCTAAATAATGTTTATTACTCTAGTATATACTAGTAAGCTACTTATAGATTTCACTAACTATTTATACTATCAGAAGTTAATTATATCATTATAAAGAAAAAAAACCAAAGATAAGATAAATTAAATAAAAAATAAACTATAATTAAAAAAGTTAAAAGTAGTGTTAATTGGATAAGCAAATAGATAAATAAAGTTAGCAAAATTATAAGAGTGTAGCTAAGATAAATAGTATAAGTTAGATAGGTAAATAGATAAAAAAAAGTTAACAGAAATGTATTAATATTGCTAAAAAAAGAGACTATCATCAAGTTTATTAATGATTTTAGATATATTGAAGGTGTAGATAAAGTTAGTTTCTGATATTGTAAGTATAACAATATTAAGTTTTTTGATAATATATTGGTTTGCTTGATCAAAATATGACTTGTTAAGGTTTTTTTAAGTTGAGTAATAATTGGTTTAAAGATTTGGATAATGTTATAGTAGGCAATAATTCTGGTTAAGATTTGTGGATTACTTGTTTAAGAAGAGATTTTGTTCAATGCTTTTTTGAGATTAAGATTAATAATTTCATTGTTTATTGCTACTAATTTAAAATAAGCTTTAAGATAGCAATAAAAAAAATAAAATATACATTTAGAATTAGTAAATGTATTGTTTAGTTGGATAAAATTTTGTTCAAATTGGTTTGCTAGTTTATAAAGTTTATTAAAAAGTAAAGGTGTATAGAATGTTGCTAAAGTGAATGTAAAAAGATTTAAAAGTAGATATATATTATTGAATAGATATAGTATTAAATAATTGTTTAAAGTAGTAAGAAGTTAGATTGTGAATATTATAGATTGTTTTTGAATTCAGAATTTTACATTTTTTCAGATTGGTGCAGATGTATATGTGGTATATTGCTGTTTTAGTAGTATAGTTTGTTTAGTCTTGAATAAATAGAATAGTTAGTAGTTCAGGTTTTTGAAAGATTAGCTTCTTGTATTTATTATTAGTTGCTATTATTATTTGGTTAATAATTTAATTAATATATATATTTTTTTGTTATATTTATTATTTAGTTTTTTTTAGCAAATTCTTTTTAAAGATATTTATAAATCTTATGCAATATAAATTTCAATATTACTTTATATATTTATAATATTATATTTTATATAAATAACCCAAGTTTCTATTTAAAATAGATAACTTAAAACTATAGATATGCTAATCTACTAATTATTAAAAGATAGTTTGCTGTAATATATATATAAATTATTAAATTTTGTTATAAATAAAATTTGAATACTAAGAGTGTAGCAATCTAGTGAAGTGAATAGGTTGTCAACTCTCAAGTAGCAGGTCTAAGGTTCAATTTTCATAGACAACAAATTTTAAAAATTATACCTATATTACAGTAACTGTTTCTTGCCAATCAGTTAGGTTTTGGGTATTTGTAATCTTAAATACACCAAGTTGGATTTTATTTTCATTGGGAGCTCAGAGCATCTATACAAAGTATAATATTACATATATATATAGGAATGTAAAAAAACCAGTGTTGTATAAAGCTTTAGTGCAAACCTGTTATAAGACTACTGAATGTAAAAGCTAAGAAACTGAGAAGACAGAAACACATTTGAAAAACCTAAATAAAGAGATAGCACAAACTTTCAATAGTGCTGTTGGACCAATAGAAGCTTATGAAACACCTTTATAGAAATCTTCAAATAAACTGAATGACAGATATATAAGAGAAGCATATGTACTAACCAGGCCACTAGAATTACCAGAGGAAAAAAATATATAATTATACCATACCAGGTCATCTGAATTTGAAGTATGAGAAGTTATTTGTTTCTGAGTTATGACTAGTAAAAGATAATAGAAAAGTTAAAAAAATATATACCAGGATTTGAATAAACTTTACAAAAATAATAATGGTTTAATAGATAACTTTAACTGTAAGTGTTAATCTTAATCATAGTATTAAACCAAGTTAGAGATAAAAAAGAAATACAGTTAACTCTAATAGGTTTACCTTAAAGATAAAAATAGTCTTAAAATTATAGTTCTATAGTTAAAAGCAAATAGATTTGGGTTTGTAATCTTATAAAATTAATATTAGGATTAGATCAGAGGGTTTAAATAAAACATTTAAGCAAAGGCATTAAGTATGACAACTAATAAGAAACCTCCAGACTGACTCCTTAAATAGGTAATATAGAAAAGTTATACATGTAGCCAGTTGTACACTTAGTTGATAGTTCAATATAGATATATCTATATTAGACATGTACCTGAGGTATGGTGACCTAGTAAAGTGGTCAGGTTGATAACCTCCAAGTGACAAGTCTAGAGTTCAAATGCTATGGGTAATGAATTTTGAAAAATAGATCTGTGTTATAATAACTGTCTCTGTTGATAAATTGAATTAGTATATCTGTAACCTTCAGTTACACTATCTCGAATGAAAGCTTGGGGCATCTATGCAAAGTGTAATATTATACCTACATAGAGGAATGTTAATAACCAGTATTACATAAAACTTCAAACTCATAATAAGACCACTAGGCATAAAAAAAAAGGAACCAAAAAGTCAAAAACCTACTTGAAAATTCTAAATAAGAAGGTAGCACAAAACTATTGATAGTGCTGTTGGACTAATGAAAGCCTATAAAATACCCCCAAAGAGATAGATGAATAAACTAAATAACAAGATATGTAAAGGAATACATGACCAACTAGGCTGCTTGAATCACTAAAAAAAGGATACTAAGGTATACTATACTATACTAAGCTATCTGGATTGGAAGTCTGAGAAGTCTTATCAGTTCTGAGTAACAGTTAGTAGAGAATAATGAGAAGATATAGAAAGATAAATACTGGAGTTTTGGATGAACCTTACAAAAGTAAAAGCATTTTAATGATTAAACCTAACTGCAAGTGATAGTTTAGGCCAAAGTAATACTGGGTAAGCTTTAAGTATAGGATACAAAATGCATTGTTAGGTTTAGTACAAAGTTAAATATAACTTAGTAACCATGGCATATCTTTACTAATTTACTAGTTATTAGTAAGGTGTAGTAGATATAGGATCAAAGTGTTTAAATAGAGAATCTACAGATGAGTTTTATATATAGTAACTAGTGTAGAACCTTTAAACAGACTACTTAAATTAGACAATAGCTAAAGTTGTACAAGTGGCTAGTTGTACACTCTTTTTATAATTGCCTCTGTACTGTTATATTAACAAATGCTAGCCAACTGATACTACCAATAAAATTCTAAATCACATATACTCATCTTAATATTAAAAAAAAAATTTAAAACATATACTTAATATAAGTATTAATAAAAGCTAAGACCAAAGAGGTTACTTTAATACTAAAAAAAATAGTTGAATATTAAACTTGTAACTTGAAGGTTAACAACTTACTAACTATTTAAATTATTATACTATATTAAAAATTTTATTAATAATAATATAAAACTATATCTTATAGTTTTATATACTAGTTTAATATAGATTTTAAATTTAAATAATATTTTAACTAATATAATAAATTGTTTCTAAGTATTTTTAAAACAACTAAAACATAAACTAAATTATATACAAAACATATATACTAAATATTTAAAAAAAAATCAATAATAATATTGTTAAAAATTAAAAAAAATATATTAATATAATTTTAATTTAAAAAGTACAAAATTAAATCTTGTATTATTAAAAAATATAATATTATTATAATAAAAAATAATTATATTATTATTATAATATATAATTTTTTTTTGCTTTTACTAAGGCTATTAGTTATTGACAGCTATTATCTTTATTATGAATTTAATTATAATTACATAACTTGTACAAGACAACTTCTATACTATACTGACAGATAGTGCACAAGTTTCTATATACTGAAGTGCTGTCTAATCTAATCCTAATTTCCCTGTCTATATGTCCATCAAGCCATTATATATTTCAAAGTATGTCACCTGACTGTAAAGTTTTAGTAAGCTCTTTTGCTAACTAATTACTTATATTTAATCTTTGTTAACAGGATTTATCTTTGTAAAGTTCTTCCAGACTTCAATATTGACTTTATAACATATTCTTAGTACTTAGTTTATACTTGCTTTAGTTTTCAAACTTACAATCCAAATAGCTCAGAAGAACTGCAACTTGTTTCTGATATCTTAAAGGTTTGCCTTTTCAAGATCCTTTTCTTTTAGTTCAAAACTTCTGGTAGTCTTGTTGGTAGTACCTCTTACCTGAGGTTCTTGCCTGTCTAATTCTTTTTATATTAGTATTTATTTTTTAGATTTAGTCTTTACAGTAGTATTATTAAGAATTTGTGTCATCCTTTTAATTAGATCTTTTCAAATAAGCTCTAGTTTTCCAAGTTCTACAAATTTATATAGCTATAAAAACTTATTTTTCTATATAAATTTAATATTGTATGGATGCCTAATAACTTGTCAGTCATATTAGTGCAACTATAGTTACAGGTGTCTTATTCCAACTAATTAACAGAATGCCATTGCTGTAATATTCTTATCTTTCATAATACTGATATTACATAGATAGTTTTTTAAATTTTTTGTGATCAGTAGATTTTGAACTTTCATTCTACTACTTGAAGAGTTAAAAACTTATTTACTTTACTAAGTTGCCATACTTCTATAATATATAATTTAAATAAACTTTTTTAAATATATAAATTTGATATATAAATACTAAAATATAAATAAATAAAAATTAATCAAAATTAAAACTTTAATATTATTAATAAAAATTTTAAATCAAAATTTTTTTTTTTTTTTTTTTTTTTTAAACCTTAAGCAGTTATGCTAGTACTTTATTAAGATTCTTGAAACTATATACATATACAATTACATAGAATTTCCCAATATCTAAGTCTAGCATCACTCAGCCACCTTTATAGTACCTAAGTGCAACCTGCCGCACTATCTCAGTTAAAGATAGACTGCTCGTCTTACTACTTAAAGCCATACCAGAAGGGCCTCTTTCCTTTTGTGACAAGCATATTAATTGTCTTCAAAGCTTCTTTCTTCATTTGGTTCACTTTTTCTATTTTCTTTTCCTTTTTTTCTTCTCTTGTTTGTTGATTCTTCCTCTTCTCTTTATTTATTTTTCCTTTTGTACGAACACCTTTCTTCATCTTGTTTGTTATATTATTATTCTTTTCCCAATCTTGTGTTTTCTCATATCAAACTCTCTATACTTGGTCATAAAAGGTGTTCCACACTGTTCTTGTTGCTATATTCATGCATTTCTGTGTTGCCTGCTTACTTAGGAGTCTTTCGAGTTTCTTTTCTACTTTTATCTTTATAAGTTCTTTTATTAGCACTTCTCTATTTTCGATTTCTTCAGCTTCTGATTTTCCAAATAATGTTTTATATAGAACTCATGGTGGAATTCTGTTCTTTTCTTCTTCTTTGAGCCCATTCCATGCTGTTGCTATTGCAACTTTTTGAATTTGCTTCCACAGACTTTTTTGTTCCCTACAGCTAGCCAGATGTGCTTGTGTTTCTTTTTCTCCAACTTGACACACTTGGCATTCTGCTGTTATATATACTTCTGGTCTTCTTCTGCTTAGCTTTTCGAGTGTTGGCAGTTTGTCTATTATACACTTGATTGCTGTAGCTCTTCTCATGCTGAGTTTTCTTGATGTACAGTGAACTCCTCTTGTTCTGTTTATCTCTTTCCAAAAACTTGTCCAATTATGTAATGTGTTTTCTGTTTCTGGCTCTAGTGCTTTTATTGGATTTGTTTTTCTCTAATTGGCTTCAATTCTGGCATTCACTATTATTTTACACAGAAGTCTTGCTAGTATATCAACTTTCTTATTTTTCTACTCTAAGTGGTACTCTATTTCATTACATATAACCTTTTCTGCATGTATTAAATTTCCACAAGTTGCTCTTTTTTTTGCAAGAAAATCTGCTCTATCATTCTACTTATTTTCACTATGGCTTTTAACTTTAACTATTTCTGTCTTTATATTCTTGCTTTTGATAAGGCCTACAATGTTCATTATCTATATTGCATTTTTTCTCTTTATTGTACTTCCATCTTTTATGTTTCATATTGCTCTGTTAAAGTTTCTTAATGCTGCGATGCTATCAGTATAAATCTCTATGTTTTTTCCTTCTGGAATTGTTAGAATTGCTACCCATATTGCTGCTAATTCTGCTATTGTTGCTGAAGGCCAACCCTTGAGTCTGAATGCAGTCTCCTCCTCTGGCCAGTCTTCTTTATTATCTATTTGTACCCAGCCAATGCCCATCTTTCCTATATTGTTTTCTTTTCTTTTTTTATATAATGCCCCATCAGTGTAGACAGTGTATTTTTCTTTGTTTTTTCTCTTGTTCCACATTAGGATTTCTGTTAGCTGATCTGTAATTATACTGTTTAATCCTTGTTTTTTGATTAGTTTTATTTTTAATTCTTCTGTTGGCTTCAATTCTGATAGTTTCATTTCATCTCTTTTCTATTTTTTAATTTTTCTGTTTTCTAATAGTTGCTCTAATGTTGCATTTATTCTGTTGTTTGTTTTTTCTATTAGTAACTCTGAAACTATCTTTATGTTTTGGTCTCGTCTTATCTATTTTTCATATTTATCTGCCATTTGTTCTTGTCTGTTTTCACAACCTTTGCACAAACTTATTTCTGTATGTGTCTTTTCTTCTTCTTTGTGCATTAGCCAATGCTCTGCTAACACTTTTTT
>CAJVQA010009739.1:0-11891 GCA_910591915.1 Cetraspora pellucida | reverse complement strand
ATTTCTTTAATAAAATTTTAAGTATTTTTATTGGCAAAATTACATACAAAGTACTTCAAATAACAAAAACCTTTACATCAATCTTCTATTTTTCTTTTGATTTCATTATATATAGATTGCTAATATTAGTAATTAAGTGCAGTTTTAATAAGTTGAAATTTTTTCTTAACTTGGACCAGAGAGGGTAGAGATGTTTGAAAAGAGCAGTCTAAGTATTTAGTTTGGTATTTGGTAAGTAGTATATTAAAGTTGACTAAATCTATATGATTTTTAAGAAATTGTATTTCTTTATAATGAAAATAAAGTGAGAAGTGTTTTGGTAAAGGTAAGTCTTTAATTTCTTTAATTGTTTTGATTTTTTTAAAAGAAATGTGTTTAGTTGAAGCTTTGATTAGTGTTTTGTGAATTTTATTTTATATTATATTAAGTTGATTTTGATTTGCAATTGATGTAATTTTAGGGATTAAGTGTTGAAGATTTTTGGTTGTTTGATCAGTATAGTTTTCAAGATTTTCTTTAGTGCAATTTTTCCAAAGAAAAACTTTGTGTTTATGTTGTTTATAAGGTTTAGGTTTATTAATTATAATAGAGATTTTTAGAGTTATAATATAGTGATCTGATTTGATTATATTGGTTGTAAGGATTTTTGTATAGTCAATATTAGTGATAAATAAGTTGGTTCAAATTTGATCAATTCAGCTTTGTATATTATTATGACTAAAAGTAAAATTATAGGTATTTGGATAGAAGACTCAAAAGATATTTTTAAATTGAAAACTAATTAGATATTGAATAATTTGACTTTCAGGAATTGATGATTTTTTTGGGAGTAATCTATCAATTTTTAAATTTGGAATACTGTTTAGGTCTCCCATAATAATTAATTTGTATTTGTTATTTTGAGTTAGTAAAATTAAATAATCTTAAACTTCTTTGTGAAGTTGTTTTTTTTCGTAAATTGGAAAGTATATTTGAATAAGCCTGATTGACATATTTTTGAAATAAAAATTAAGACCAATTATATGTCTATTGAAATTATAAGATTTGGCAAATATTTGGAGATTTTTTAGTGAATGAAAATGCCAACTTCAGCTTGATAAGAGTTTGTGAATAAGCTCCAGAAACTAATATAGTTTTAAATTTAATTGTTTAAGAATTTGCCTTCTTTGGATGAAAGATGTGTTTTAGAAAGTCCAAAAATTTCAAATTTTTCTTTTTGTAAGAGTTTAGTTAAGACATGTTTTTTATTAGTTTGTGAAAGACTATTAATATTTATTGAACCAATTTTAATTGAAAGAGAAGTATGTTCAGATGAAGTTATTAATGAGGTAGTTAAAGGTAATGTGAAGATGTTTGGATTAGGTAATTGGTTAGATATAGAGAAAGAGGTGATATTTGTATCAGATATTTTCCAGTTAAGAGTAGATAGTAAAGGTAGATGGCTATATGTTTTGTAGAGGAAAGGATCTATTGTAAAATGATTTGGTAATGTTTGTTCTATAGCATTTAAGTAAATATGTGTTTTGGTTTTGTTAGAGTTTATAGATATTTTTATTGAATTAAGAAAATAATTGTGATGTAGGTGTTAAATAAAATTGTTAAGTGTAACAGATTCTAGTATTTGTGAGATTTGTGATATTTTATAAATTTGTTATAGCATTTGTTTATCTCTGTAGGAGTTGAAGCATTGAAAGTAGAGATAGTATTTGTAATATCTTCTACAGAATTGCTCACTATTTTAAGCTTGGCTTACATAGCTGTGAAGGATACTATAACCTGCTCTGTAAATTGGGTCTGGTTATCATAGTCCTGGTCTTTCATTACCATAATATATTATTAATATAGTTATTATTTCTACAATTAAATATTGTCTTTATAACATAATTTTTAACCAAAACATTTGTAACAAAATTCTTATAAACTATATCAGACTTGTTAAAAATAATGCTTTAAAAGGATCATTAGAGTCAGGTTTAGAGTTGAACTAAAATCTAACTCAGGCAGACCAGGTCATAATTTATTATTATAAAATTATTATATAAAATTAAGTAACATTGCAAGAATTTTTTAATTTTAATAAAGCATGCATTAATTATTATAAAAATTCTTTCTGATACTAAGCAATATTACAACAATTTATAATTTAATCTAAGCATACTTATTGTAATTTTAGCAAATTAAGCAAACTTATATCAAAGATACAATCTTTTCTTTAATATATACTATTTTTATACTAAGTTATACCTACTAGGACCTCAAACACATGCATGCACAAATAGTATTTAATTCAAGACTACATCTTTTTGAAACAACTAAATTAGCTCTTTTAGAAAAGATTCTCTTTATTAATATACTAGTTGTTATAATTGCTAAATAGTCTTTAGTCATAATAGCTAAATTTGAATATTCACTTTCTTGTATTTTCTACAAATTAAAAATATTTTGTTTATATTCTGCTCAAGAAGCCTTCAAATATACTTTTACTTTATGTTTTCAGTCCAGTTTTTGTTTTTTGCTATAAATATAATCTAAAAGATCATTAAACTTATTATAACTGGACTCATTACTATCAATATAATTCTCTTGATCATGTTTATCAGTTTTATATGAAGATGACATATAATAATTATTAAAATCAAAAAAAATTGTTATTAATATTATCAATTAAAGTTTTGTCCCAATTATTTTCTTTAAAGTAATGTCATGATCTAAAAAAGGATCATCAATATTTCATTTAAATTAGATCGCATAAGCAAATATTAATATACAGTAATTATTAGATATAGCACATATATAGAGCGTAATTAGCAGATGCAGCATAATTAGTAGATTTAGTGCAATTAGTGTAATCAATAGATATAGTGAATATAGCATATTTAGTGTAATTAGTGTAATTAGCATAAATAGCGTAATTAGTATAATTAGCATAGATAGCATGATTAGTGTAATTAGCATATAGAGAAAAGTATATAAGTAATGTGTTGGTAATGTAAGAAAAACAAGTCTCGGAGGTTTCACAGTATAGTTAATAAAGAGATACTTACCCTTAGTACTCGCCCAAATCCCATGCCTCTTTTGAGTACTTTCGTCCGACTTTACGCGAGAGACGTTCATCTACCCTATGAATAGGGAGTTTTAGAAGAGACAATTTCCATGATACGACAGTAATCTAATTTTAGCTGTAGATTAAGTATAACTGTAATTGTATATATTGCTAAATTATTTGTTTTGGAATAATATGTTTTTAGCTTTTTCAAACCACATTTATAGCTATAATTACTTTATAAAATAAGTCTGAATTGTTGTGATACAGTTTAAGCTCTTTAATTAAATAGTAATATATATGTATAGAAAAGGCAAATAGAGGTTATTTTGCTAAAGAAATTATTTGTATTACTTGTAAAAATATTTTTAAAATATTTGCAACTTTCCAAATTTTATTCCTTTTATTATGATCAAGTTTTAATGATGGAAGATTTTTATTAAGGCTTGCAATTGCATTTAAAGTTTTATGAAGTTCTAATGATTATATAAACATATTATTAATAGAATTCTATTATGTTTTTACATCTAAAATTAGATTAAGATCTTTAAGATCAATAACCTGTGCTTGCTGTGCAAATTGTTTTCAATGCTGAAAAGATGATCTTATTTTGACTACAAGTTTACAAAGTTTTGAAATTATTTCACCAATAGTTGCAAGCAAATAAATACTATTTAAAAACTTATTTTTAGCTTATACATTATCAGCATTTAAATATTTTAGGATATCTTGTACAGTCAGGTTTAAAATGTGAACAATACAATAGCAATAAAATTTATTAGCATCAAATAAAATATTTTTGCTTCTATATATATCTTCTAAATGTTTCATTAAAGTATCATTATTTATAGCATTGTCATTTGTAATTGCAAATAATTTTGACAAGATTTCTAATTCATTATAGCTTTTAACAAATATATTGCACAAATTTTCTTCAAAATAAGAATTAGAAATATTTACAAAATCTATTAAAGAACTTTGAAGCTTCCAATCTTGTGTAATCTAATATCTTATAATAGCAAGAAATAAATAAATATTTGTTGAAGTTTAACAATTTAAGGCAAATGAAATCTTTCCTGAACTACTTTGATATAAATCTATTATATTTGTATATTTCTTTTTAAAACATTTTATGATATAATTTTTAATTGTATCTTCTGTAGAAATTGATGCATTTGGATTTAAAAGCTTTATTATTTGCTGAAAAAATCTATTTTTAGAAGTTGTAAATAGTTGATTATCTAAAACTATTTATCTAGTTAGAAATTTATAAAAATTTTCTTATATAAATTTAATAATATCTGATCTAATATAATTTTTTAACTTTTGTAAATCAAGATTAGAATGATGTTGTTCAATATAATACCAAAGATTTGTTGTATAAAAATTACTAATTCTATGAAACCATACTTTTGGACAATTAAGACACAAGATTTTATAATAAGTTAATGCTTGTAGATGCTCTGATAAAAGTTCTTCTTCTCTAAATAAGTCTTCAAAAAAAAGTCTACAACATTGTTTATTTTGAAAAGATGTTGAAGTAATTATAGAAAAAAGTAGTTAAGATTTAATTATATTAAAAATAATAGGATTAGGTTCAATTTGAGTTAATTTAGTTAATAATATTATTAACAAAGGTTTGTATAATTTTGAATAAAAGAAATAATGAAAATAAAAAAAAATTATTAAATATATATTGATTCAAGTTGACATAATTAATTTAAACTAAAAAAATCATTTAACATTAAATAATTATTAATTCAAGTTATCATATTTAGCAGTCTAAAGTACTCCCCTAGTATAAATTTTTATCAGCTTATGCAGATATTTCCATAGTACATATCAGGTGCATAATGTACCATTCACAATTTTTTTTACTTTAAATTTGTAATAGTTACACAAAATAAAACCTGATATGCATTATGGAAATATCTGCATGAGCCGATAAAAATTTATACTAGGAAGGTACTTTAGACTATAAAATATAGTAATGTAATTTAATTTAAATTAAAAAAATTATTTAAATTTTATTAATTTATTTAATTTGGATTGTGCAAACAACTTTGGATTTGGGTATTTAATTTAGAATATTTGAACTAAATCAACTTTTTCAGAGCACTAGTTAAAAACAAGTTAAACTTAGCTATACTACTTTTACTAGTACTTTACTTTATTTTCAATTATATAATATTTACAATATATAGGATATTTAACTACAACATCATATTATAAACTATACCAAAAGACTTAACTTTTCTGATCTTCTTAGTATTAGTACTTATATTTAATTTCAGTAACTCTAAAATAATCTTTGGTTACTTACTAGTATACTGATATACAACAATTCTACTATTGATAGACCAAACAAACATTCTACTAGCTTTAAAATTATTCAACTTATTAAACATCTTGGTATAACATTTATCTTTAATCCAACTTATAATATTTTACATACTATTTAAAAGAGCTCTATCTTATTAGAATCTCTTCTTTGTTTATATTCTAAATATCCAATCTTTAAAAAACAACTCAAATATTATGATATTCTATATTTAGACCAAACTATATTTAATAATTCATATTTATTAGATTAAAAACACATCTCTTCTTACATTCATAAAATGCCAAAAGGCAAACAACCCCTTTGGTTTACTTATTTAGAAGACCAAGTTACAAGTCAATCCTACAATCATATACTATATTTATACTTATACTTTTCTAATATTAACTATTATAGCTATACAACAAAACACTTCTCATTATGTAAAAAACCTGGCTTATTACAGTACTTGATAACTAAATCATTACTAATAAAGCCAGAAACCAACTTTCTCAATCTAATACTGTGATTATTACTTATAGCAATGTCAAATTAAATTACAATTTACTTGTTTATATCCTCTTGCACTTATTCAATTACATGCATGTCTTGGTTATTCTTTTAATTTACAAACAATTAATAACAAATATACAATTGCAATTTTTACTAATTTTTTAACTCAATTTTTTGTTAAGTTAATATATATAACAAAACTCTTAACTTTAATGCCAATTATTTGAACCTCTTATACTCAATTGCAATTAAATACTCTACTTAAACTCTAAGTTTACCTAATATTATCATTTTAACATACTCAATTCCAACTATTTTTGAACCTTGTTTACTAACTTATAAACTTCAACAAATTGCCAATTACAATACTAACTAACAATAACTTCATTTTTATACTAATAGCTCTGTTATTAATTTGAATATCTCTTAATGCTTTATAGGCATTAGATGAGTTTAAGTTAACAATTATTCTATATTGTATATATTTTAGACATAAGTTAAACTTTGGCTTTGCTTATTCAAATTAGAACTTACTGCTATTTTATCAGCTTTTATTACTGCTACTAGAAACTGTACTGCAAATATATATATAGACTCTTAATCTGTAATTTTTAAATACCAAACTCTTTTAAATTTCTCTACTACTCTATCATATACACATATACTATACTTTTCACTTTGGAACACATTTGTTAATTTTATTAACTATTATAAAATTTAAAATATCTTTCACAAAGTTACTGCTCATAAAGATAATATATACTATTACTAAATTTTTACTTTATATTAATCAACAAATTTATTACAAAATTTAGATTTCTTACTGTATTTTAAGATCTATAATTTAGTTTTCTATCTTTAATTTGCCTTTTAATTCTATTTTGCAATTAGTACAACCTCTTTCTCTTAATACTATTAGCTCTAAAATTAATTCTTAGTATATATAATAGATTAAATATTAAACTAATCTCTTATAAATTATTATTAATACCCAAATTTAGATGAGCTTTGGTCATTTTAGTTGATTTAGATTGCAGATAAATTAGTCTGAGCTTCTATTCTTATTATAATATTTTAAAAGTAGATTTGAACTTTATATAAAAATCTTAGTTAAATATTCAATAAAAATAGAGATATAGCCTTAGCATTAATATTAAAAAAAAATATATATTTATAAATTTTTATTAAATTTTTAAAAAAATTTATTATAAATATTTGTTTATTTTTTACTAAAAATATAATTTACTTTGTAAAGCATATAAAAAATAATCTATATATTGTTAATCTACAAAATTGATCATAACTCTTGAACTACTAAACAGAATTCGATAAAATCACTACTATTTGAATTAGCTTACTGAGATGATTCTAAAGAGATATAGATCATTCATTTCTGAGCACAGAATCACAAGATCAAATCCAATAACCAAATTAATAAGAAAACTGTGATCTAATTGGTTGAATAATAACTGCGTGAAATATCATATATATAACATATATAACATTTATGCATTTTGAAACATATATATTTTATATTATATCTAGTTTATATATATTATTTAGTTTATTTATTTTATTTATTTTATATATTAAACATATCTTATTTATTTTATTAATAGTAGTTGTAAAATATTTTATATATATAAAAGATATAGGCTGTTATATCTACTATGTAGTTAAAAAGTATAAAAGTAGCAGATGTGAACCCCAAGTTCAATATTAAGTCTTCATACTCTTTCACTAAAAAAACTACTACTTTATATTACCTAAATTAAACAGTTATTAGTATCTTCATATACTTTTAATTGTAGCCTCTTTCATAATTGCAAATTGCCTTAAATTTTTTATTAAGTTTTCTAAAATAAAACATCTTCTAACTTAGTTATAATACAGTAACAAGTGAGATTACAAAAAGTGTTCACTGTCTAAGGTCACTCTAATTACCTACTATCTTAAAAGAAGTACTCTTAAGTATAGTTAAAGAGGACTTTTTCTGCAAATCTTTTACACAAATTTTAACTAAAATTTATCTATAAAAAAATATTTATAACTATTTATTTTACTAAGTTAACTTAGCTTGGCCTTTTAAATAAACTTGTTTAGTATTAAATTTTATATTTATTTTAAAAGTTTTAAGTCTTTAAAATTTATATACATAAAGAAAATTATATTAACAACCTTTAGTCTTTAGAAATTACAAATTTAAACTTTATATAAAAGTTATTATTACAATCTATTCTATATTTTTAAATAAAAGTATAAAGTATACTTATTTAGTTAAAATAAATTTTAAATAAAATTTTTGATCTAATCTTAATTAAATTACAACTAAATTTAATTTTACTTTTTTGTAAAAATTCTTTTTTTATTTTTTATTCTTATCTTGGTCTGTTTATTCTTACACATTTTTGTATAATATCAGATTACTTTTTAATTCATATTTAATTAAATTTATACTACATTTACCAATTTATTTTTAATTGGAATTTTTTTTAATTTTCTAACTTTACTATTATTTTGTTTTTTTTAATATCAACCCTATATCAACTGTTATTATTTTTCATTTTTAATATATTTATATATATACATTATATAAAATCAAAAATCTTTACTATTAATATTTAAAAAAAAAAAAATTAAAAATCTTTTTTGTGTTTTTTTTAAAGAAAACAAATATCTCAAGATTATATTACATTAATTTTTTTTAAAACCTAACTTATTGATTATAGCTATATTTACAGAATTATTAATATTAAATTATATTATCTTTCTTAAACTAAACCTTTATCTTAAGAACAAAAGAAAATTATTCATATATACAAAATTATTTTTCTTAACTGAAAAAATAAAATTTTTTAAAAAATTTTTATCTATATTTTCAAAAAAATAACAAATTTCAATAACAAAAATATGATACTTTTCAAGATCTTAATTGGTTTAAATTATTTTTAGTTATAAAAGAAATATAATCTAATACTTCACCTTTTTAACATTATTTGATTTTTTAAATCTAATTTAATTTTGTTTATACTTAGAAAAATTATTTCTTTTAAAAATCTAAATATTAAATCTACTTTTAAGTATTTTTTATTAAAAACTATAGCAAAACAAAAACCTAAATTCTTAGTAAACCTAATTAATAAATTTAATTAATCAATTAGTACTCATATTCTAATTCTTATAGAAATTTTAATTAATACTTTAAAACTTATATTTGTTAAATTTATCTATATTTTTTTATAAAACTTAACTATAAAAAAATCATTCAATTTTATTACATATTTCAAAATTAATTTTAAGTTGTTATTAATCTTATATGTTTATATTTCTTTTTTAACTTTACTTACAAAACTATTTATATAAAAAAATTTGTTAAAACTTCATCTTATTTTACATTATAATATTAGTTATAATTTAATTAATAAAACTTCTTTCTAAATACAAAATAACCAAAATTAAATATTAATATTTTTTTAATATTAATACAGAAAAATTTAAAGACACTTTTCAAATACCTTTTCTTAAACTACATAGAGCATTTTTTGAAAATTGGATTAATAAATTCTTTAAAATTTATAAACATCACTCTTCTAATATTATTAAAACTAAAGTTTTTAATTTTTTTAAATATCAAACTGCAACCAAATATGCTAAAAAATATAAAAAACTATTACAAAATTAGTTTAATAAATTTTTTAAAATTTATAAACATCACTCTCTTAACATTATTAAAACCAAAGTTCTTAATTTTCTTAAATATCAAACTGCAACAAGATATGCTAAAGAACATAAAAAGCTATTATTATAATTCTTTATTATTAAATCTATTATATTTCTTAAAGAGCATACTCTATTAGTTAGAAAACAGCTCTTTTCTATATTTATACTTGCAAATATTTTGATAAACACAAATTTTTAGTCTTTTTATTTAATATTTAATATTACTTTTAAAACCTCTTTATATATTACTTTAATCAATCTTTAAAAAATTTTTTATCTTTGTTTTTAATAAATCAAGCCTACTTATCAAGTTTAATTAACTAATATAAACTCATCCTAATTTAGATTTCTTAATTTTTTACAAAGATAATAAATACTTAGCTTATTTACAATTTTAATTTTAATTAAACTTTTTTGTAAACTTACTAATTCTATGGAAAAATAATTTATAAAAATTAACAAAACTAATTATAATATTTATTATAAAATCTACTATTTTTATAAATACTTTAAAGCTTTTCTTTAAGCAACAACTTAAAATAATAAAATCTTCAATTTAAATTATATCTAAGCTATTAAAAAAACTACAAACTAAATTACAAATATTTATTTATTAGTCAGAATTATTATCTATTTTGAAATATTTAAACAAAGTAGTACAAATCTTTTTATTTTCTTTATTTGAAAAAATATAATGAAGACTACTACTCTTAAGCTAAACTTTTTATTATTAAGAAATTCAAATATATACTATTTCTAAAAAAATTAATAATCTCAATCTCTTTAATTTTATAACCTTTCAATCTTTTTTTTAATAAACTTTTTTGTAAATAATATTAAAATAGTTAATATCTCTAAAATTGTGAGATACTCTATAAATAGTAGACTATTTTCAAAGAAAAATAATATAAGTAGACAGGCAGTAAAGCTTATTTATGCAGAAAACTGTATTTATGATAATTAGATCCAATAACAAAAAAGACTATAGTATCTTTTACAGCTATGTAAGCCAAACTTAAACTGTAAACAACTTTATAAAAACTTATTGCTTATTCTTAAATTCCAATTCTTCTTCTAACTTTAAGAATTTTTCTTGTTACAATATCTTTCTAATTCATTATAATTTTTCAAATCTATTATTTAAACAAACACTATTAATCTTTTTTAATATTTAAAAATAATTCTTTTAATAACCCTTTAAAATCTTTATTAATATTACATTTACTGAAATACAAGTTTATAAAAATCTAAACAATAACATTTTATCAAATTATATATTTCTTTCAAATTCTATTATTATCAATACTATAATTTACTTATAAAATTATATTAACAATATTCAATTTTTTATTTATTAGCAGATTTTAGTTTCTTTAATACTAATAATTCTAATATTACAAATTCTATTTCTTCTATATTATATATATTTGACTTTATATTAACTAATAATATTTATTCTATTCAATATTTCTTACATCTATAATTTTAATTTTTATAAAAATTAGTTCTCTAAATATTAATAATTTACTTCAATATTTTAAAAAAACCTTATTTATTAATATTATTTATCAATATAACTTTGATATCTTAAAATATTAGAAATATATCTTACTTCAAAAAAAAAAAAATTTATTAACAAAAATCTTTAAAATTATAATAGCTTTTGAAGCTCTTATAAAAATTCTTACCAAGCAGATTTTGGAATTTTTATACATTTAAGAATTTTTAAATATATTGCTAAAATATACAACTACAATAACTATATAATTAGCCTTAATTTATACTTTAAATATAACTTTATTCATATTTTTCAAATAAATCTTTCAACTTTAGTAAAAAAAACTATATTCTAAAATTCAAAACAAATTATTTAACTTTCCAACAATTTTAACTATTAACTTATAATACTTAGTAACTTTAATAGTATATCAAACTCTCATCTAAATCAAAATCTTTCTAAAAATACTTTTATTTTAAAATCACAAATTTTTAAATACCTAATTAGTTATTAATTAAAAAAAATATCTTTATGCTACCTTTATCTTTATACAACATCAATATGTTAGTATACAAACCTTAAAGACACATTTTATCTTTTCTTCTGTGTAGAAAAAATATTAATATAAATCAAACAATTCTTAATACAATTCAATTAACACTTACTTCACTACAAATATCCAATAGCTTAACACTCTCTATTTTTAATATTATTATAAACTTTTTTTTTTTTAAATATTAGCAATGAGGCCATGCCTTTAACTTTATTGAAATTCAATTGAAGTTTTTACAAAGAAA
>CAJVQA010009738.1:0-11892 GCA_910591915.1 Cetraspora pellucida | reverse complement strand
TTAAATCAATTTCTAATTGATTTCTAAATTTGGTAAATTAACTTCTTATTGATGTCTAATTTTGTTTCACTATTGTTAATTAAAAATTATAATCCTTTTATTGCTTTTCTTTTTCTTTTTTTTGTAAAGTTTTTAACAACAACCTCAACAACAATATTAACAACATCTTTAATAATAATAATAATAGTAATAATGCCTTAACAAAGTCTTTTCAAAAATGTTTATCATGCTTACTAAAATGGCAACAATGCCTTGTATAAGACTTTAGAAATGTCCAAGTTGAGAACAGGCAGTAAATATTATCTTTTAAAAATCTTCTTGTTTTCTCTTTTTTTTTTTGTTATTTAACAAAACTTGGTTACAGTTTATATTAGTTGGTGGTCTTGTAAAGAAAAAGAATACAAATTTTGAAGATAGAGTTAGAAGAGTTGAGAGCAAATGCAGTTACAAGGGTGCAGAATGATTGGATGTTAGAGCAAAGATATACTCAGTTGTTGGAGGAAAGAAACAGGTTAAGGGCAAGATTAGCAAATGATAAGAAGGAGTTGAGAAGATTAAAAGCAGAAGAAAGAAGAAAAGCTGGAAATAATAATAATAGAGATAGAATGTTGGATGTTGGTTTTTAATTCACTATGTATATATTATTATTTTTTTGTCTTTTCTTTTCTTTTTGTATATATTTTTTTGTTATTATATATTTTTATCTTTTTTTTTTTGTTGTTTTTGTCTATTATTTTTTTTCTTTTTATAATAATAAAATATAATATAATATATAAATAAATAACTAATAATAGAGTGGTACAAACACTAGATAAGTCCTTATGGCCATGTAAATCCATTGAAATTGGGTAACAAGAAGTCCATTTGGGAAGACTCAAATAGAGAGGTAGCCAGATCTTTGACAGCCCTACTATAAAGGCTAGCCTTATGAAATAGATACCAAGATCGAAATAGCCGAACAGAAAAAAACCTCTAGGTGGGGGTACTATCAACCAGGCTGCCAGATCGAATCAGAGGAAAAGGATATCAGGCCAATTTGATATACTAATAGACCAGTCATAAGTTCTATCGGGCTATCTGGATTGGGAGTTTGGTAAACCAGCAGGGGTATACTAAAGTATTTTGGATATGCTATAAAGTAGATGCTGGGGTTTGTGTGAACTCTACAAGGGAATAGCAGTTTAATGGTCAGCCCTGACTAGAAATGTAGGTTCTGCTATAGTGATACCTAGATCAGCTGTAAAAATGGATACAGAAGGCTCTGAGAGGTTTACCTTAAAGATAAATTAGTCCTAAGATTAAGGACAATGATCTGGTACATCTGAGATGACCAGTGATGTTAACACAAGTTACAGGTTCAGAGGGTTTAACATGGAACACCCAAGCAGAGGTGTTAGATATGGCAATTGGTAGGGAACCTTCGGGTGGACTCCTTAAATAGGATATAGAAAAGTTAATATGTAGCCAATTGTACACTCTCCTGTAGTAGTTCATTAAATCACAATACCGATAAGTAATTAATAAAAGTCAAAAGACCAAAGAGGTCACCTTAATACCAAAAAAAAAAAATAACTAATAATAATAATAAGTCAGATTAACTACTTTCTACCAAACTATATTATATAAATAGTGTTCTGAGTAGTTATTAAATTCTAAATAATATTTTAAAGAGAGGGTTTCTAAAAGGGAAAACTACCAAGGTCTATTAACTAATGCTACTTCTATGTTAAGATTACTAGTGTCATCAAATTCTGCATTGCTAAAAGTATTCATCTCTTTATTAGGATTATAATTGTTTAACAGATACTGTCTATTACTTTCTGGTCTTCTGAAAGGATTTTCAATTGGGGTGTCATCAATGAGATTCATTTCAGATTGGATTTGACCAGCTTTTTCAATAAGATCATCTTAGGTATCATGGTTTTCATTATTGGGTATAGGCCAGTAACATTTAGCAATTTTTTCTAGAGTATATTGTTTAATGATATGCTATGACCAGAGATCAATATAACATTTGGAGCATTCATCAAATAGTGAGTAAAGTTTATCTCCACACTAACATTCAACTGTTGGACTTTTTTAATCTCTAGCCAATCTCTTTTATTAGATTTTTGGAATAGTCAGATACTGATATATTCAATATAGAACCAGGTACATTGCATTCTACTATATTGGATTCCTTCTTGACTAAACTCCACATTTGGGTAAGGTTGTAAGGAGGTAATATAATATTAAGGTAGAGTTGGTGCAAGGGTTTCCATCATGTTTTGATAATCAAATAGGTCTATTGTATTTTGTACATCTGTAGAAGTTTCTTTAACATCTTCTATAGCAGTTATATGAAAGATTTTAACTTCTTTATCTTCAATTTTAGGAACTGAAAATTGTTCTGGAAAACATTTAATTATTATGTTTAGAGAGGTTCTTTTAAGAGTTACTCAGATAAAACAATCTCTTTCACATTGGTAGCAGGTAGATTAAGAGCATAGATGAATATATCAACATTAGCATTAGGTATTAGGGCCTTTCCAACTAATTAGATATTTATTTTTTCTAATATTTCTTTTATATTTCTGAGAGAGTTGTTGAATATAATTACAATTAAATAATGGTTTATTATCATATTTAAAACCATTAAGAAATACTTCAAGTTCGGTATAAGGTTTGGTATTCTGTTCTGCAATAGGAGATAAGTTTGGTCTCAACATAGTAGCTAATTGCTTAAGTTATTGGTTTTGATACAAAAAAGATTTTATTCTTGCTAATCTTCTTTGTATAGCAATTTGGAGGGCTTCAGTTTCAAAAGGGAATTTATCATCATCTTCTGTTAGAATCATGTTGGTTTCTTGTTTATACATTCTTGATAAAACATCAGCATTATTATGTTTTCTTCTAGAACAATGAATTATAGTAAAGTTATAGGATTCTAGTTTCATAAACTATCTAGCTTTTCTTCTTTTAAGCTTGGAAATTCTTAACCATTACAAGTCAGAATGGTCAGTACTAAGAAAGAAATTTTTGGCTCCTAAATATTGTTGAAAGTGTTCAATAGCCCATATAACAGCTAAACATTCTAAGTCAATAGTAGGATAGTTTTGTTCAGCATTATTTAAACTTCTACTAGCATAAGCAATAATATATTCTTTGTGGTCATCATTCAGTTGGAATAGAACTGCTTCTAATCCTAAGGTTAAAGCATCAGTATGCAGATAAAAAGGTCGATTAAAGTCAGAATATTGTAAGATAGGGTTTGAGATAAGGTAATTTTTAAGAGTATTAAAAACTTGTTGAAGTTTTTCTGTCTACAGATAGGCTTCATTTTTCTTCAGTAGCTAGTTTAAAGGTTTTGCAATTTTGAAGAATCCTTTTATAAATTATCAGTAATAAGAAGCAATTCCTAAAAATCCTCTTAGTTGTCTAAGATTAGTAGGTTCTGCGAAATTTTTAATTTTGTCTACCAGTCTTTTATCTGTTTTAATTTTATCTTTTTCAATAATATGTTCTAGAAAGTTGATGTTATTTAAAAAGAAATAACATTTTGTCAAGTTTAATTTTAAGTTGGCTTCTTTGAGAACATTTATAACTTGTTAAATATAGTTCAAATGTTCTTGGAAGGTTTTGGAATAAATAGTAATATTATCTAGGTATACTACTACAAATTTGTCGATAAAGAGGTGAAGAATTTTATCTATTAATCTTTGGAAAGTTGCAGGTCATTGGTGAGTTCAAAAGGCATAACATTGAACTCATATGTTCTTTATTTTGTAATGAAAGCAATTTTTTTTTTATCTTCTCCTTTCATAGCAACTTGCCAATATCTACTGACTAAATCTAAGCTAGTGAACCAAGAGGCTCCATTGAATGAGTTTAAGATTTCTTGAATAGTTGGTAGTGAATATACATCTTTTTTTGTAATAGCATTGAGTTTCTATAGTCAATGCAAAGTTTTTTTTGGCCATCCTTCTTTGGCACAAGTACAACAGGAGAAGAACAGGGTTCAAAGAATTCTCTAATGATTCCTTTTTCTAACATTGCTTGAATTTCTTTTTGCTAAAAGTCTTGTTTATTGGAAGGATATTGATAGACTCTTTGTTTAATAAGGTTGTAGCTATTTGTGTTAATTTCATGACAAATAATATTGGTTTATCCTAATTCTTTAGACTGTCCATCTTCTAAGATATTTTCTAAGAAAATATCAATATTTTTTATTAAGAATTGTTCAGATTGGGCATGTTGGTCTTTGGTAAGTTCCAAATTTACATTTAGGTTTGGGCTTTTTTAACAGAATAGGTCTTTTTTTCTAAGAGTTGAGTTAAATAAAAGGCAGAAGTTGCTTTTATTTCTGACCAGAGATTGTAATACATTTCATTAATTACAGAAGGTTATTCTTCTAAATGGTAGGCTTCTATTTCTTCTTTTTCATCTATCTCATCAATCCATTGATCTTCTTCATCCTTATTTATTTCTTCTAAGATAGAATAAGAGTTGGTAATATAAGTAGTATTAGTAGTAGCTTTCTTTTCTAAGTATTGAATGTTTAAAGTATTGTTTTCAAAGTCGAATTTGGCTTTTGACTTGTTGAACCAATCTGTTCCAAGAAGAAGAGTTTCATTTATTGATTCTATTACTTGAAGGTTAATAGGAATAATAATATCCTGAATAGTAATCTTTACATTAGGAATGATTCCTAAGGCTTTGGTATGATTTCTATTAGCAGTAACCACAATAGTTTTGAAGGGTTTTTGGATTTGGAGTTCTAATTTTCTCATGAGTTTACCTATGATTATGCTTACAGCTGCTTCTGAATCAAGGATAGCAACAACAGGGTTTTCTTTAATTTGAATATGGCATTTCATTGCTATTGTCTTTTTGAGGTAATCAGTTTTAGCTTGATTTGTTTTAGTAATAGGTTTGTTTTTCTTTTGCAAGATTTTTATACTAAGCAGAGAATTGTAACTATTGTTCAATAGTGGCAGAAAACATTATATTTAGGATGTCAGTGAAGACATCATAGGATTCAATTTGTTTGATCACAGAGGAATAAGTTTTGAATTTTGCTTTTGGTTTGGTTTATTTTGTAATAGATACTTCAATAGGGATTTCTATAGGAATTTTATTTATTTAAGTATCAGGTTTATCTGACATAATAGTTCTGTTTTTAAGTTTAAATTCTTTTTAGGATTCAGAATTTTTATTTAAAAACTTGGCCTGTTTTCTGTTAATAGAATAGAGTTGATTTCTTGGTGTTCTGGTAATGTATACTTCATCAACATCATTATCCTTTATTACAATGTAGTTGATATTTTTCTTTCTATTATCCTGAGTTATTTGCTTATATTAACTTATGGTAGGTTGTTTTTCAGCTAAACAATCTCGAGCATAGTGTTCCTTTTCTCTACAGTTATAGCAAGTAATTAAAGGTCTTTGGTACTGGTTTTTAGATTAAAATTGGGTCCTAGGTTGATATTGGATTCTGAATTAGAATTTCTGTTGAAATTTTGATGTAAGTTCAGTAAATGTGGATGCAATAGTTGCATAATTAAAAGTCATTTATTGTATTTGTTTGGTTAGGTTGTCAATATCTTTTTCCAAACTTCTGTTGGCAGCAGTTAAACTAGGTTCACTTTGAGTAACAAAATCTTTTCCTTATTCAAATCTTTTTGCAAATCCTAAAGCATTATTTACATTGTTAAGATTATGTATAAGAATAACAAGAAGGATTTTTGGACAGAGTCTCTTATAAAAGTAATATAACTTTTGGGCATTAGTTAGATTGTTATTAGTTTGTATTTATTAGATAATTCTTTTGTATCAGCTATAGTAGATTTCAACTAGTTCATTAAGGAGTTGTTTTAATTCATCTAGATCTCTAATTTATTTGTTTTTCCAGTATAAATTACAGAATTGTGCAATAAAAGTAGCTTTTGTTGTATTCCAATTATCTTCTATATTAACTTCAGCAATATTTGCAGGGTAGTAAGCTTGTTGTCATTTTTCAGCATTTCTTTTAAGAAAAGCTGACATGATTTTTCTTATTTGGCAAGACTCTAGCTATTAGCAATTGAAGTTTTTTCAAAGTTAGCAATCTAGACTAAAAGATCTTGGTTTCATCTCTATGGAAAGTCTCAATATGAATAACATTTTTATCTTTTTTATTTTCTTTTAAGAAGTCAAGAACATTATCTGCAGTAATCATAATATTTTAATTTTGTTGGTTAAGTAAGAGGTTAGATATGTGTTGTTGGAATTAAAAAGTATTTCAAAGGAGTCAATATAGTCTTTAAAATTAAGATGATAAGAGAATATAAAAACTTCTTCTATTAAGATAAAAGGGCTTCTTTAATAGCAATTTGTATAGACAGCTAAGGATACTATACTTTTAATAATATCAATAATGTTTCTAGAAGAACTAGAATATCTAAAACTAAAAATAAGTTTAAAGATAGTGTTCTTTAATTGAGATAGGTTATATTAGGTATAAATTGTTTAACTTAGTTGAAATATTCTATAGCTTTGTCAGAGAAGTTATAAGCAAAGTATTGTATAGTATATCAAAAATAAAAATTTTGAAAATCAGACGGTATATTTGAGATTATAAGGTAACAAATTTCACAAAAATCATTTAATTTAGTAATAGATAATTGAGTAATATGTTCTTTGGTATATAAAAATACTTTTAATAAGTATCTTTCAAAGTTGAATTGCATATACTATCAATTTAGAAGCTATTTATCACAATATAAATACTTATGCTTTTATTTCTAAATTCTAATTTTTAGAAATTAGTGAATATCTCTTGAAATTATTATAATAATAGGCTTTGTTACTTAAGAAAAGTTGTAGAAAGAGTCCTTTCAGTTCTAAAGGAGATCAAAATGCTAAAATTGGTCTAGTGGTTGTTGAGATATGAATATTTAAAATTGATGTAGTGATAGGCAAAATGTTTTTTCAAAAGGTATTTCTTATAAATTCTTTGCAAATCAAAAATGTCATCACTAATTTGATGTTGAATAATGGATTTCAGAGGGATTTTCTTACTAAGATATGCTTAGTAAAAAAAATATGAAAGGTGTCCACAAATATACTCTTTAAATTTTAGATCAAATGGACTAATAATAATAGAGTTTTAAGACTAACTAAAATTAATTATTTATAGTGAATTGAAAACTTATCTTATAGTCATCACCAAAATGTTAAATCTGTACTTTTTTCTTTAACTATAGTGATAACAGAAGCTGCTTAACTATAGTATGATAACTATAACTTGACAGGTTCTATACAAAGTCTACACAAAACTTAACAAAATACAGAGTAATTTGGGATTTTAAGGCAAAGGTAACAATAGATAGTATATGAAGATACTAAATATTGCATTCAGTTTATTAACTATGAAATGTATAAAGACACTTAACTTTTTTGAAGAATCAGAAAGTAGTGCTTTTATAGATATTTTACATATATAAATAATTACAATAAAGACTATTCTATTGCTAATAAATGCTATTTATAGTAATAAGAACTAATAGATATAATAGATATAATACATATAATAGATATAGTAGATATAATACATATAATAGATATAGTAGATATAATAAAATTGATAGATCTGTTAGAAGTGATAGATCTAATAGAAATGTAATATCTGTAATATCTGTAAGATTTATAAGATCTGTAAGACATATAAGATTTCTGGCACAGTAATTTGAGCCAATCAGAATCAAGTCATATGTATTAGAATTAGTGCTTTTCATTAAAATCATTCTGATCTCATGATCCCATGATCAGAATCACATGATCATGTGTTTGTTAGAATCGTCTCAGTAAGCTAAATCCGTTTTATCCAAATTGGTTTAGTACATCAAATGTTATGATCAAAAATGTGTAAAACTCTTAATGTAAAAATAGCAAAAACAAAACAAGAACTAGAATAAATTATCTAAACTACCTCATCTTTCTATCTAATGGCTAATATTCAAATCAATATTATCAAATCTGTTTTTATTTTTAATTTACCTATATTTAATACTCAATTTTTCAACTCTATCTTAGAATCCATACCTGCTAGCCAACCATTTAAGTTTTTTAGATTGTTGGTTTACAATAATAAACAAACTGAACAAATAAAAATTATTCAAGAAGAAACACTTTAACTTACAAACATTACTAATACAAAGAAAATTATGGATAAACAAATTATCTATATAATTAATACAATTATTATACCTACACTTAAATATAGTTTATATAACATTATTATGCCTTACTTTATATACAACAATATTCTCATTCAATAGTCAAATGCAAATTCTACTTAACATACTCAATCCTTAATAGTACTATACTTAATCCATATTTGTACAATGTTTACAACATATAGGACATTCAACTTCAACATCATATTACTAATTTCTTACTACAACTTAACAATTCTAACTTACTAGAAACTTCAACACAGATCAGACTACAACAGCTCCAAAATAATTTATGATCAACTATTAATATACTTCAACATCCTAATTCCATCATTGATGGTCCAAATAAACATACCCTAAATTTCAAAATTATTCAATTACTGAAACAGTTAAACATATCTATAATAGCTAATCCCAATATTTTATGACTAAATACTATATTAATAATCTTCAATCATTAGAATCAATTTTATTCCAATACTCTTAATACATTAGCTTCAAAAAACAAATCAAAAATTTCAACATTCTATATCTTGAATATCTCTGTGCAGCTGACAACACCACTTTACTAAAATGAGAATATCTCTTATCATAACTGTCATATTTATCTAAAGACTAAAAACCATTATGGTTCACTTACTTGGAAGACACTATAATGGTTACTATAGTTTCAGAATCCTTTTTTCATACTACTAACAACCAGAATATAATCTATTTGCATTCAGTTCACAACATATCTCAAAAAATCTAAACCTGGTTATTTACATATATTGACAATAAAATTATTATTGGCAAAACTTATAGACATTTCAAAAATACTAATTAAATATCTATTACATACTAGTAAGCAAGTATTAATATAAATTACTCTGGCTGCTATTCTTTTTTACCAACTCAAAGTTTATTTTGGTTAGGCTATTATTTAAACTCAACAGAATTCAGAATTTATGTACAATTAATGTATCAGTAATTATCTTTTCCTAATTTCTAGAAAGAGTCAATTTTAATTTATTAAATTTCAATGCCAACTATATTAATATTATTCATTCAATGGTTATCAAACATCCACTATCAATTTCTTCAGTACCAACAATTCCAATTTCCAACTCTCATGTTTTTGAAATATTTAAAACTAGCAAAGCAGCAAATATACTTGGACAATATTTAATTCTTAATAGTTCTTAACAACAACTTAATTTTAATACTAATAGTTCAGTAATTAATATTGGAACTGACCAATGTACAATAGGCATTGGCTAAGTCCAGATCAATAATAATAATTAAATTATTTACAAATTTTCTGCTAAAATCAACTTCTGGCTATTATTCTACAAAACAGAACTGATGACTATTCTCTCAGCCATTTTTACTACATCCCAAAATGCAATAGTCAATATTTTTACAGATTCTCAATTTATCATTACTAAATATATCAACATTTATATCACTCTTTCCAATTCTAATAAACTTTTTAAATTCAATACATGGCCTATATGACATATTTTACTGAATATTATTAAATCTTACAATCTTCAAATCAACTTCTATAAAGTACAAGCTCATACTGACAATAATCTGAACAACCTTGTTAACTCTTTTGCTAAACAACATAATCTCTTTTCAGATTTATACTTCAACTATACTAACATTTACAACCCATATCACATGCTATTCTGAAACCAACATTTTATAGAATACCTTACAAGAACATTTATCAAAAACATTTGTAAAGTCTATATTCTGGCAATGTGGTCATCTCAAAAATAGAACTAAGAATAAAACCAACTTATTTTAGAAATAGATTGGAGATCCATCTGGCTATACTTTAATTATAATCAAAAACTAACACATAATATAACCAACTTCAAACTTAATCATTTCAAATCTTTTAAAATCAAAACTTTACTAAATGAACTACATACATACTTTTTATATCATAAAATATATCCACATACTTTTTATAATATAAAATGCTTTTACTACAACTTACCTGACTTCTTAACACATTGGCAGACATGTTCTAATCCACAATACTCACTAGTATTATTGAAGATACTATCTTTAAACATATTAACCAAAACAATCTGGTTCTCTCTAAATCTCAGCAAGAAGAACTTATTCAAAAAATTCAAAACCATGAAATCTTCTATCAGATACTATTTAATGAAAACTTATTCTATTTTGATATTATTCTTAAAGCACTTATACTCAAATCTCAGATTCAAACAATTCAAAACCTTAACATTTCTTACAAATTAGCATCACAAACAGTTATTAAAATACTATTTAAAATTAATGAGCTATACTATAAACTACTTTAGAAACCATATTGCATAAACTTTCCAAATTGAAAAAAACAACAGGATCTTAAACCACTTTTTTCCAAATACTTAACCAAAACTAATCATAATAGACAAACTAAATATAATTGCCAAACATATATATATATATGGACTATCTGACCAAGTATACTCAAACTCTAATACATGCCCACTCCTTGGTTATACTATTAGAAAAATCAATATATGAACTATTTTATAGATCAAATACAATATTTTATTTAACTATATTTTAACTATCCAAATTTAAATAAGTTTTGACCACTCTAGTAGGTTTAGATCACAGATAAATATATTTGAGCTCTACTATTGAATGTAGTTTTCCTCTTATTTGTATTTAAGTTAGTTATATATAGTTAGCAGTTTAATAGTTAACCTTAACTGCAAATATTGGTTTTGGTTATAACATTTATATAAAATTATTTTTGTACATAGTAACTTCATAATATTACTAACCTTAAAAACTACCAATAAAGATATGAGCAAGGTCTCACCTTAATACTAAAATATATATATATATATATATATTGTTTATTATACTATTTATAAGTTTTTTATAAAATTTTTATTTTTTTTATATTATATTATATATGTAAATGTTTTAATAAATATTAATTCTAACTAATCTAATTATTTTGTTTGTCAATATAGCAAAAAAGATCTTTTTTTTATGATATATCATGTACAAATAAATACTATAATAATATTAATTTTAACTTATTTAAAATATCATGTTTGTCAATATAACTAAAAAGTTCTTTATAAAATTTTTTTGTAATATATTATATATATATAAATATTCTAATAAACATTAATTCTATAATTAGTTCTTTTTTTATAGTATACTAGTATGTAATCTGTCATTTTGCTGACAGTTTATATTTTGAAATTAAGTAATATATTATTGGATGATAACTATTATATTATATCTAAAAACTAATTATTATATATATTTTAAATCTAACTATTGCACTTTAATTACTATATATATTTTGAATCTAACTATTATGATATATTACTTTTAAAATCTAATTACTAGAGGGTGTGGTGACCTAGTGAAGTAGTCAGGTTGTCAACCCTTCAAGTAGTAGGTTAAGTGTTCAAATCCCATTGATGGCGAAAATTTGAATAATCATCTATGTAATATTTATATTATGGCAACTGTTACTAATGATTGGGTTAAGATACCTGTAATGGTGATCGCACCAGTATGACTGGCAGGTCATGGGGCATCCGTGCAATGTTGGAGTTACATGAAGGAATGCAAACCAACAAATCAGGCAGTGCAAACACTAGATAAGTCCTTGTGGCCATGTAAATCTGTTGAAATTGGGTAACAAGAAGTCCATTTGAGAAGA
>CAJVQA010009737.1:0-11893 GCA_910591915.1 Cetraspora pellucida | reverse complement strand
GTTACATGTGTGGCTAGTTGCACACTTACCTTGTACAAGTCATATGTAATGCATTGACCAAAAACACAATAAAGGTGATAACTACTGATAATATCGGCTTTAAAAATAAATAAAAAAAAAAAAAAAAATCTGTAATGGTAGTTATACCAACATAACTGGCAGATCATGAGGCATCTGTGTAAGTATGACATTATATAAAAAAATGCAAACCAACAAATTAAATAATATAAATACTAGACAAATTCTTGTAGTTATATAAATCTATTGAAATTGGGTAACAAGAAGTCTATTTGATAAAATCTAAGTAGAAAGATAGCTAGATCTTTAATGATTCTACTATAAAAGCTAACTTAGAGAAACAGATACCAAGATCATAGTACCCGATTATAGTAACCAGATAACAAAAACCTTCAGATTGGGAATCTCAAAAGTACTACCAATCAGGTTATCAGAACAAACTAGAGGAAAAGAATATCAAACTAATCTAATATACTGATAGACTGATCATAATCCTACATAAGCTATTTGGATTGAGAGTTTAGTAAAAAGACAAGTAAAAAGACAAATATATACTAAAGTACTAGAGTTATGCTATAAAGTAGATACTGAGATCTAAGTAAACTTTATAAGAACATAATGATTTAATAATTAACTCTAAGTGCAAGTATTAGTTCTGCTATAGTGATATCTAGATCAACTATAAAAATAGGTACAGAAGGCTCTGGAAAGTTTACTTTAAGAATAAATTAATTCTAAAATTGAGATAATGATCTGAGTATCTGAATATGACTCAGTTATATTAATACAGATTACAGATTCAAAAAGTTTAAAATGAAACATCCAAACAAGAATGTTAGATATGGTAATTAGTGAGGAACTTTCTAACAGACTCCTTAAATAGGTAATATAGAAAAATTATATATGTAGCCAATTGTATGTTCTTCTGTATTAGTTCATTAAACCACAATACTGATAAGTGATTAATAAAAATCAAAAGACTAAAGAGGTCACCTTAATAAAAAAAACAAAAAAACAAATATACTAATAAAGACTAGAAGGCATGACCTCACCTTAATACCAAAAAAAAATAATATATAAATTTCTTAAGTAAACAGGTTTTTTTTTTAAAAAAAAAAATTTGTAAATTCATTAAAATTAAATGAATATTGATCAAGATACATATGTTTAAAAATTAGGTATCATAAATTGTTTATATAAATCATATAAAGATCATAGAAGTATGAGTCTGTTACTTCACTCTGAACAATAAGCTTCACGATTGATTATTTTGGAACTTGAAATTGTGTCAAATGATTGAATCTTAGGAGGTTATATTTACGTAATAATGATAAGTGTTAGCTCCCAAATATATATTAAATGTTCAATTGAATGGAGGAATTTGATTGGGTAATTAAAATTGTCTTACGGTCATATACACATAGCGATAATACTTGTAATAACGAATAAAGTCGATAGACCTTAACCAGTAAACCTAATCTTCAATCATGTATACCTTATTGAGTGGCTTTCACAAATACCTTACGCGTAGAGAGGAATTTTATGTTGTCATACTTGGGCTTGATAATGCTGGTAAAACGGTAAATAATTAAATGATTAGTTATTATTTATTTATACGTTTTGTTTACAGAAAAGCGAATGATTTAACGTTTAAAATTTATCATAGACACTTTTAGAGCGTATCAAGTCTATATTTCTTGGAGTTATGGGTCTTTCTCCTGATAGGATTGCACCAACAGTAGGTTTAAACAGTATGTTTACACTTTTTTTTTCATTGAGAATTTTAAGATCGTATGACCTATATATAACCAATTCTTTCATTTCAAAGTCGGAAAAATCGATATAAACAGATCACGATTAAATTTTTGGGATTTGGGAGGGCAACGTGAACTACAAGGTATTTGGGAAAAATATTATTCTGAATGCCATGCCATCATATTTGTTGTTGATTCAACTGATAAAGAACGAATTGAAGAATGTAAAGAAATTTTTGGTATGCTGGTCTAAAAGCTCTATAAAAATAACAGTTCGATCTATATTCAAGATTTTATTTATTTTTTAATTGGCAATTTATATTACAATAGAAAGGATAATTACAAATGAAGAAGTTGAAGGAGTCCCAGTATTGATGTTAGCAAATAAGCAAGATTTACCCAATTCCTTAAAAGTTGAAGAAATTAAAGAAATCTTCAATAAAATTGCATTAAAATTAGGTGCAAGAGATTCTAGAGTATTACCAATATCAGCTTTAGAAGGGTAAGTAATTGATCTATAATTATTATTTATTCTTGCAATTCAAACTTAATTTTTTTTTTCTTTTAGGGAAGGAGTGCGTGAAGCAATAGATTGGTTATGTTTAAGATTACAACGTAATAAACAAAATAGGCCACCAATATTTAAATAATGATTTATTATTCTAGCTAGGAAATAAAATACATATTTATCCTTACATTTAGGCTACATTTCCTATTAATAATTCTAATTTGTAACATAGTGTGACACATTCACTCTTTCCTTTAGTAGTATATATGGCATTGTATTTTAGAATAATTAGAACACAACATTAAAGTCAACTAGAAATAAGGATCATTTATAATATACATATAGTAAATACGTTTTTGCTGAATAATTTTATGCTTACTGACTCGAAACGAATCATGCAACGATCATGTGATTATAGGTGCACCGCCGTACACGGTTTTCTGCAATTTGATTAGATACAAAAAATTAGCCAATCAAATTGCTAATTTTGCAAAATTTTGACTTCTGTTAGCTATTTTCCAAATATGACCTCCACTAGTATTGTGTACAATTCTACCCGGATCGACCGTATAGGTGAACCGGTTGAAAACGGTTTGAATAATATTGACGGCGAGAATTATGGGTGAGTTTTTCGAGGGTGAAGTTGATTCAAAACAGTATTATCGAAAATAAAAAAAAAAGATTCAATTCGAATCTGAGTTATATCCATATTTCAATTTACTTACTGTGGATATTATAAACAAAGTAATAAATATCGTATAATGTATCCGTCGACTCCAAATTGTCACTGTAATTAGGACTATATTTAATAAACGGCATAGTACCGTTCATAAGATAAATCCCTTTAAAGTTAATGTGAAAAAATTCACAAATATGGATATGTTAGATTTGGTGGATTATTTAGCTGAGGTATGGAGAATGAATTTTGAATTAGAAATAGAGAATGCCGAGTCTTTGTTAAGGTTGAGATAACGATAATAATCAGCTGTGTATTGTGTTTTGTGTCACGAAAATAAAATAGAACTTTTTACTTTTCTTGTGTTTATGTGATGCAATATAATGTCCACTCTGCCGAAATGATAGTTGATAATTAGTGGTTGTTAAAAGCACTAAGTTTAATCAAAAAAATTCACAATTGGTGCGTTAGATGTTTTGATAAGCTTATTCCATATCTGCAATACCATATGGACATTTGATAAATGATATCAAATAATTTTTTGATATCAGATACAAAGTTATTACTTATACATCCTTTGTTTTTTCAATGCGTCTAAGTGCAAAACCAACACTCGTGTCATCAACTAACGATTTTACAATATTGTACTTTACTTTTTCTAAATTTTCTATTGCTTCTATTGTTTGATTCAGTGGGTGGGTATCGACGTGTTTTCTATATAGTTTTTAGATTCGATAGGTTTGTCAATCTAAGATTACTATTATTATTATTCATACTGCGTTTATACTCGGACGGGATATTTGAGGACGTCCTCATTCATTCGTGTGTATATAATATCTTGGTAATAATTATGTCTACAGGGTACTTTCATAGAATTACATGATTGACATTGGAGAAGATACTTGCATTGGAATATGATAAACCTTTTTTCGTACAATAATCCCCTGCCTTACTATTTGTTATTCATGACCACCTTCATTCTAATTTCCCGTGTGGCCTGGAATCTTCCTATGAGAGATTCCTGATCATGTGCAAATTAGAATGTTTTAGGTGGTCATGAATAACGTAAGGCAAGGGAGTTATTCATTTATTTCCTGTGAGTTTAAAATTACAGCAGAGAGGATTCTACGATAGCCTATGATCATCGGAAATCTCTGCTGTAAGTTTTAAGCTCCCAGAAAATAAATAATACTAATGTGGTATCCACACCGTTATCGCCAACGTGGATGTATTCTTCGCTATGAAATCCGTATAAATACAAACCTGGAGAGACTTTATGACTAGACATCAATTTAGCGCAGGGCCACAGACATAAACTTAGGAATGATGGTGCAGCTAGTATATTCTCTCTTCGTCGTACTCGTTGCGGGTTTTATATCGCTATCTTCGAACAATATTCTCGAATAAAGTTGTTACTTTATTCAGTATTGGGATCTGGAATACGAAAGTTTTCTAACTCCACGTGTGCAATTCGACTTTTTGTTTTCTTGTCTATTATGATGGGAAGAGCTCAAATTAATACACAGCTCAGATCGTAAGCATAGCGATAGAGGGTACAATGAAATATATCAAAGGGTACAAAAGAAAAACTATCGAAGGTACTACTAAAAGTTCAGATATTTATCCCTATTAACCCTTTATATAGTTTTTCTATTAGGCTCAAATGAGTTCTGCCAAGGGAAAACCTGTCATCGGGCTTTCAATTATATTCTTTGTCCAGTTTGTTCCCAGAATGCCATCTTGGAAAAATCTATCATCGGTTTTATCAATTAACCAATTAATAAAATTAAAAAGCCTGATGATAGATTTTCTCTAAACAAAATATAATTGAAAGCCCAATGACAGGTTTTCCCTTGGCAGCGCTCAAATAAGCTAGAAATCATTACGCAAACTTTTAACTACAAAATATGTAATAAAGTAACATTTCGTAATTACGTAATAATTTACTATTAATCATAATAATTCAGTGTATTTTAATTTATTAAGGCATTTTTCATAACAACGTACACACGTATTAGGCTTTTATGCTATCTACGATCACGCAATTTATGCAACGCAATCACGTTACATAACCCGAACCCCGGCGCTACAAATTACCGGGGACTATCGAACGTGTCGAACCCACACAGTGTATTACATATTAGCAAAGCAAAGAACAATAATGAAGGCTTATACAAAGGAAAATTTTTAGCCAAAATTTTCGCAATATATAGTCGTAACTTTTTTTAAAATCCGGATTTGCAGGATCGAGCATTTAGATAAATTAGTAAGAAAAAAGTGTTTATTTTCGCAATACAATAATAATGTGTTAAATTATGTTTTCTGTGTAATAGTATCAGATGTTAGAGGTTACATATTCAACTGGTTTGACCCAAGTTGTAAATTTTTGACCAGGTTTACTATAACCCGGTTCTAAACTCTAGACTAAAATTCCGTCAAAGTTAAACTCTTTGAAATATCAGTAGCTTCTACTATTGAACAAAATTCCTCGAAAGAAATTTTTCCGTCCATGTCTTTATCAGCTTCCATGATTGTCTTATCAACAATTTGCTGAAGCTGGTTGTCCTTCAGGTTATTTCCGACCATCATTTTTAGGACAAGAAACAATTCTCCATTTGAAATGTAGCCATCTCTGTCCATATCATATACTTTGAAAGCGACTATACAAATTGATTATATTCATAGGAAAAAATCAATATAAATAAATAAAAAATAAATTGATTATTGCACACTCACAACGCAATTTTTCGACTTTATTTCCTTTTGCGCTAAAAGCACTCAATCCAGAAATAAATTCTTCAAAATCTACATCACCACCACCATCCTCATCAAATATAGCAATCATCCTTGATGCCAGTGGATTATTTGCAATCTGTGGAATCGAAAGAAATTCTTCTCGGTCAATGGAACCCGAACAATCTTTATCGAGCTTCATAAACCTTTTGTAAAGTCTTTTTATTTCTTCTTCGGTGACTATTAGTAAGTAATGAGCAAAAATATTAAATAACTATGATAGTCGAACAAGCATGAATTTTATCAGAAACACATTTGACGTTACAAATAAATTCTAGAGTTACAATTGCTATTGTCAACCATAGTTTGTAAAGGCCGTGAGTCGGCCTGCCCCATTTTATTTTAAAAGTTCTTTTTTTTCGCACTGTTTATAATAAAATGAAAGATGTGTTAATTTTATATTTAACCTACTGACATAGTAACTACTAACTAGAAAGGTCAAATTTATGGTAAAGAAGGCTGTATACAGGAAAAAATATCAGAATAGAAAGATAACCTTTAGATTTAAATATCGCTACTTACCTATCGAACTAAATAACGAAACTTTGTCGTTTAGTATACAAGATTAGCTAACTACCAACCACTGCTACTAGGTAAAGATGTATAAATATGTATGAGTATCACGAGATGTTACAATATAATCTACTTATATACTAAATAAAGTAACCTGTTCTACCAATAATGTGTTCTGCTTAAAGGAAATTCGGGTATGTCAATAATATCAATAACGTTCTTGCCAACTAAAAAAAAGAAACACCAGTTGTTCGATGCATTCTAGAGGCTACATGAAATTAGATAAAGTACGTAATCGTAGAATTTGATTGTGACGTCCTGAATTACATCCTAAGCACCTGAAATTCTAGGCTTAACATTATTTGTTCAAATCAAGATCGTTCTTTTTCTCGAGAATATTTCACTGCGCACAAAAATTACTATTTTTCTTTTAAAGCTAAGAATAATAGCTGTATTAATTCATATAATATTTCCAAAGACCGGATTTTAATAGATTTATTGATATAGAATCAATCGAAAAGTAATTGCTATTAGTACATTACTTTTCATGTCTTCAATCGAAACAAATAATGGTAAAGGGTTTCCACCAGCAAAACCGTTTCGACGGAGGTTGTCTTTTCGAACTAAGCCAACTCCGGTTCCGGAACCAATATCTATAAGTGGCTTTAATTCAGTACGAGGGAGCATAAGACGCTTTCGTCGTGTTTCTGGAAGTGTTTCAAGTGCGCAAACGTCATCAAATTCAACAACAGATCCTGCAACTATCAGCCAATCAACTTCTAATTCACAATCACCAACATTTCCATCCTTTCCCCGCCTCTACAATATAGCATCTATTGCCCGTGAATTAAGAGAGATAAATCTTTCACAGAGGACTGCTGATTTGACGGCTGCTGTAACGGAAATGGGTGTTGAAATAGGTAAAAAAGGTGTAGAATTTGGCAGTATGGCCAGGGATGCTGTTGTTGATCGATGGAAAAAACGAAAAGAAGGTGTGTTTTAATCTCAAGGCAAAAGAACAGTGGTAATGCTTAAAGACCTGTGCTCTGGGATAAATCGAGTATTACATACTCATTTACACTATTTACCGACTTGTAACTTTTACGATTTACTATCCATAGATCCTTCATCAAATAGTGGTCTTCTTAATGCTAAAAGATTTATAACCAGGGAAACCATTTTTGGTGCACCACTTAAAATTGCTGTCACTTTGACACGTGTTGAAAAGGATATAAAACAAATTTACAAAGATCCATCTAGATATTGGGTACCAGCATTGGTTCTAAGATGTATAGAATTTTTGGATGTTAATGGTATTGTTTTCGCTTTTACCATTTAATCATAATTTATCTTGTAATGAGTTTATTAATATATGAAAATTTTCTTTTAATATTTTTAGGTTTAGAAGAAATTGGCATTTACCGGTATGTTTATTTGGATAATATATAATGAATCTCACAATTAACTCGACAATTTTGATACTTAGAATACCAGGAAGTGTAACGGCAGTGCAACGTATGCGTAATATTTTCAATTCTGGTATGTACCATATTATTATGTGTTTGTTTTATAAACAACCTATTCATTAGTAATAAGTTGTGTTATTATTATTATAGGGTTGGATTTAAATCTTTTACAAAGTTCTAGGGAAGATCCACATGTCGTAGCAACACTCTTAAAGATGTATTTGCGCGAGTGTATGTGATGATAACAGTTTATAAATTACTATTTCGAACTGTGTTATGTTTTTCGAGCATAATTGATTTATTATTTTTATTCTACAGTGCCGGAATCTATATTGTCGGAGGTGCTTTTACCAGACTTTAGTGCGTGTATAGCGAAGCATACCAACTCTGACCTCAATGCTATACCACCAGCAATTATACCTGGATCTGGAACTCAACAGATGTCCACTGCCTACTTCACTGCTCCGACCTTGGTCCCAGAAGCACTGCCTCATGATCTTGCAACCATCATTTCTCGCTTATCTCCTTATCATTTTTATACATTACGTGCCCTTTTTTCACATCTTTCTCGCGTTGCTAGTAAGAGTGACACAAACAAAATGACTATTAGCAACCTTGGCCTGATTTTTTGTCCAAGTTTAGGAATAGGTTCAATTCTTTTCAAAGCATTTATATGCCATTTAGATATTGTTTTTGGAAAAGGATGTAATAGTGAAGAAGTAGAAGTTGAAAATGAGAAACGAGAACAAGAAGTTAGAGAAAAGCAAGCGCCGCAAGTATATCACAGAACTTATATTTCCGAAGATTTCTCGAAAAGTTTTGAAGACCTGTTGATGATTGATAGACATCCTAGTGCAAATAGTTCAAGTAATTCATATCCATCGTCGTCGTCATCTTCTGTAAAAGGTTTACCTGTAAATAAAGACGATATTGACACTCTTAACAATAATCAAACCGATGTTATGAAAAATTTTGTTGTAAATAATACGACATTCTCTACAATTTCACCACTTTCATCATCATCATCTATAACAGTGCCATCTACACCACCATTAAAAGATGCTAACAAAGATATAAACAACCAATTTAATTATGACGAATTTCCTGAGCAGCATAATCATTCTTTAGTAAATATAGCCGGTGCAGAAAAGACAGAGAGAGCTTCATCTTCCCCTTCAGTTTTCAGCCCTTCTTTTCGTTTAAGGTCTAGTAGTGTTCCATTGAAAGTCATAGAATTAGATTTTTCAGAGTCAGACGAAGAACAGAACCTTACTGAAGATGAAGACTCCAATGATATAAATTCACCAACCCTTATGTCATTTGATTATTCTGATCAATTCGGCACTAAGAAGGGTGTGCTAAATTTGACATCAAGAGTATCAAATAATTGGACAACACAGCACAGTGGTGTTAATGACGGGAAAATCGGTAGAAGACGCCGACCAAGTTTAGAAGAAACGGAGAAATGGAAAAAGACACTTTTAACAAATACGAACGCTAATACACCTCCTAATATCACTGAAGTAACTCGCGAAGAGGATGAAATTGATGGGAAAAAAATTCCGAAAACTGGTGTTGATGTAAAAGCAATAGTCAGTTTAATTGACAGTGGCAGTACTGAATCTTTAAGCTCGTTACATACTCGTGGAAATGCTAATTAATAGTTTGATACAACTTATTCGACCTTTGATCATCTTGTGTACATATTTTTTTTTTTTTTTTCTTGGGAATATAGGGTATAGGAGAATGGTATTTTCATTTATTATTATTGTTATTCTTATTATTTATATAGTATGTTATTGTTCTTTATTATTCTTACCATTATGATTTATTTTTCTATTTATTTATTCCATAATGTCAAGTTTTGACGGTACGAGTATATTTGACATTATTTATTGAGATTAGACTTGGCGGGAACCTTTATCATTTTACGTTCTATGTATTTATGTTTGTATTATTTTTTTTGTATAGTCAGATTATTTTTAATGATTTACTCTCGACACAGATATGGAAAAATACTTGCCGAATATTTGATATATTGACGATGTATTTTTCACTAAGTATAACAGTATAACATATTTTATGATTTGCATATTTCATGATTTTTAAACACTACATTTTTTTTTATCTAGTTTTTGATTTGATGTAAAGTTTTTAGTCATTTATCAAATTGTATTAATACACCAAAAAAAAAAAGAAAAAAAAAGAATCAAATCAAAAATTTTCTACACTTAATTCACGTATTAGAATGAAGTATAATGGGAATGTGTATTTATATATGTAGGTATATACGTTGTTTCGAGATGCCAATTGTCCCGAATGTTAGATTAACAATCTGAAATTAATTTGAGCCGAGTATTTAAATACCATAGAACACTGACCAAAAGACCGGGGTCTAATACAAAATATCCACCAAAAATTTTACACAAAAGAGCCAGATATATTATGCGGTAACGGGTTTGTGTCGCAAGGAAGAAATTTTTTAAACACATACATATTCCGCACTTACAATAAGGAGTCTAGAAATTTTTAAAACCCCATATTTAATTAATAGAGATCTCGTGTTTTGCACGGGGTACTCAAAAGGAGATCTTTCTACGGTAAATTGGGTGTACGTAATTGCTTCTTCTATTATATCCCATATGTTGTTCATGGCATAAAAATTAACATTTAATATGCGAAGCATAATATACAATACAGATAAATCTAAAAGTTCTGTTATATAGCATACTGGTATAATGGAATAGGCATAACAAATATTTTCTAATAATTACTTGAATTGAACTTAAAATAATTAAAAAATAAAAAAATAAAAACTCTCTCTCTCTCCATCTACATTTGGTAGTGGAGAAAAAAATTAACAAAAACTATTAAACCTTTATTGAAAAAATTTACTAAAAACAATACAAAGGCTAAAACCCTTGTGCCCAGAAAAAGAAAACAAGCTTGTTTAACTATGTCTAGTCCAGTGTCAACGAGTTACAAAAATAAAAAAACTAAAATCGCAAGCCTTAAAGAAAAGTCTAGTCTTGACTTTGATGATATAAGCAAAAAAATAAAACAAGAAGAAAACAACAGGTCCAATAGCCTTATTACTGAAAAAAAACTGGAAAAAGAAAATATACCAAAGGTTGGTATAGAAACTTCTAAAGGTCAAAAGAATAAAACAGCAGAACTTGAAGAAGAAGACTTGTCTTTAGTCGTTTCTTTGAGCAATAAAGATCAAATTTCAGATGAACAAACAAAACAAACAACATGTAAGGAGCCTACATCCAATCACGTAAACAACCAATCAGAAGCCTAGGATAAACAAACCAAACTGAAACAGTGATCTGATCTTTTCTCAAAATTGGAAAGAGGAAAAGCCACATACTCTACCTATTCTTCACGAAAAAGAATTGTTACCAAAAATGAAAATATACTAATCTTTGAATTATTTAGTTTAGAAAACATTTCTACTGCAAGAATCATAGAAGCTTTGAAACAAGAAATAGGAGAAGATCTGGTTGTAGCCCGGCTAGTGATTAACAAAAACAAAAGAACCCATTTAGAGGTTGTGTTTTCAGATGAAAACAAACAATAGCAATACGCAGCTAAAGGTGTTAGTATCTTTAAACAGACCTTACAAGAGTATATTTCTATAAACATCAGACGCAACTTCCTATTAGTCAGAATTCGAAATGCACCAATGAGAAAAAAGGAATTTATTTCAGAGCAGATTAGAGAAGCATTTCAAGATATTGACATAATCTTATCGATTAAACCACTGATCCACAAAGGAACCTCTATAATATCAGACCAGTGGGTTATAATCTTTGAAACAACAGATGACCTAGATTTGACAAGTCGAATTTCTAGATTTACACATGTTTGGGACTACAGAGTCACTACCGACTGAAGAGAGGCCCCAAAGATGTGCTTTTTCTATGACAAAGCAGGTCATATAAAAAAAAACTGCCCAGACTACAAACTTTCAGTTGAGACTAGAAACCTATACAAACTGCGAAAAGAACAAAAGAAACAAGAAAAAATTCAGCTCCAACAATGTATAGAGAAACCTTTCGAATTCAGTTCAAAAAATCCCTATATAAACAATGAACTAAAAAACAAAAATACTATGAACAACTCTATGGAGAAACTTGAAACAATGAACACAGAAGATGAT
>CAJVQA010009736.1:0-11894 GCA_910591915.1 Cetraspora pellucida | reverse complement strand
TTATCTAATATATAAATTCTTCTAAAAGAATATTTAGATATTTATTGTAGTTGTTTTTAGATAACAGAATAAATAATCATAATAATAATAAAACCAGATTTTGGTCAAGTTTGTTCAAAAGTAAATATCTGTAGTCTTCTTTTATAGATTGGAAAGTGTTGTTTACATATTGATTTTTGGTTTTTACATTCTCAATAAAGTTTTTTAATGAATCACTTTGTTCATCTTTATCAAGCATACTCCAATGATCATGGATACCTTTTAAGGAAATACTATTTATAGTATTATTTTTAACATGTGTAGTTATAGTTAGTGATTTTATGTTGGTAAAAAGATGTATGAACCAAACAGGATTGAGTGTATTTAAATTAATATTTGAAATATATAGTAGTACAGAGTACTAGACAATAATAAGACTAGTTGTCTGAAGCATAGCAAAGGACACTCTGTTTTTACGTTTGCCATTGATCAATGGTGTCACATACATTCTGTTTATTCATTTCCACATTTCTGATTGGCTGTCAATCATGCTTCAGACTCACAATAGTTCTCATTTTCCTAGTATTACACAGTTTTTTATAAATAAGATTACGGAAATCAATGCATAAAGTAACTACAAAATTATCAAGATGCTTAGTAATTCATTGAAAAGAGATTTTAAAAACTATTTTGAACATGATAAAAAGACAAATGTTTTGATCAAGACTGATCTTGTAATAACTGCACATTCCCAGATCCTGTGTGCTCATTCTGAATATTTTTCTATATTATTCTCAATGACCTGAACAACAAAAGAAGATGGTTTTTATATTGTTAATTGTATAGGATCTTCTTATAATGCAATATACAAAATAATATTATTTCTTTATACAGATAATATCATTCTAAAAGATTAACATTACTATTGATCATTGAGATTCTTACTGAATGTGATAAATTAGGTATCAATAATTTATCAAAAATAATCTTAGAATACTTAAACCCAATTGTAAAAAAAACTTCTAAAAGAAGATATTATTACACTTCGAATTTTATAGTTCTTTATAAACTATTTTAGATGTATTTTAATTCTATACTCAAATATATTATATCTAATTTTAAGACATTAGAATTTTTTACTAGTGCAAATCTTAAAAATGAAATGATTCAGTTTATCTTAAAACATGATGATTTGGATATGACAGAAGATGAATTAGTAGAATTTATAAAAAATGATTATAGCATCAGATTGAATGATCTTAGATTAAATCAGATTAAAAATGAATCTGTAATGGATTTATTATAGAAAGAACAAAATCAGTAAATATATATATTTTAGAAGATGTGTTACATAAAAAGCTTAATCCTAATTATCCTTCAAAATATGAGATAAATTGGATAAGATACTCAAATATAAACTATATGTCAAAAATCTTGAAAATCTACAATATACCTGTTTTAGAAAACATGTTTGGGTGTTCATTCCAAATAGAACTAATATTTTCTTCATCAAGAATAGATCATGAATTAACTAGTAAAGATATATTCAATATTTGTAAAGAAAAATGCTCTTTGTTAGTTATTGGTAAAGGATATAAAGCTAGATATATACTTGGAGGATACAATGATAATTATTGAATTAATGGTTCAATGCAAATAGAAAATAGTTTTTTGTTCAAGATGAGTAACCAAGAAACAGGAACATATCAAGTTGCTAAACCTATACAAAATAATACTAAATTATATGTTGATAGTAATCATAATAAAGAAGTAGTTTTTGGTTACAAAGATCTAATTCTAGATGTTTATTCTTGGAGATATAATATTAGATCATATGATTTTGTTTTTGCAACAGTGAAATGGAATGTAGACATAGTTGAAATATATCATATTTAAAAGCAAGATTAATTTTTATTTTATAAACTTATTGTATTTTTTAACTTATCAATAAAATAATATTTTTATTTAAAATAATAAATTTAGTATATAATTTGTGAATAATCAAAATATAAAACATTTTGATATTAAGTTTGCAAAATTTGTAGTTTTGGTTGTTGTAGAGTTTTTTCAAACATTACAAAATCTATATTTCAAATATTTAACTTCTTATTTTGTAAATGTTCCTCTTTAATATTTAAAGAAATCTGTTTATATTTTCTTTTACTTTTTCATTAAGTTGTTTCTATAAGATACTAGAAATTGTAAATAGTATACACATATTTAGTTCTTTTCTTTTAGTTTTCATAAGTTGCTTAACATTTATGTGAAAGAATATAAAAGAATTTGGTGATTTTTTCTTGTTAGGATTAGAAACATAATCAGTTATAAGTAGTTCTGATAGTTCAGATATATTTATCAAAGATTAGTAAGAATCAATAGTAATTTTATTGTAATCATAAATAATAGTATTTACAAACAACATTGTTATTACAATAAGCTTAGATAAAAAAATACAAATGCAGCATTTAAATAGATATTTACAAACTGAACTTAATATAATTAACTAATAAAATATAACTTTATTTAAAATATATTAAGAATATATATAATCTAAAACTATTTTTTTTTATTTTTTTTAGTATTATTATTTGGTAAATCTTTTTCAATAATTTTACATTTTTTATGATTAATTAAAGAAAAAAGATTAGTTCAATCAGTAGTTTAGATTCAAATTTTGGTGTTTCTTTGGATTTCTTTAACCAATCAGAGTCTAGAACAGAATACTTTTTATCATTATCAATATAATTTTCTTTGTTGTAGAAATCAACATCTTTTTTTATAAAACTATCTGACAATTTAAGCTGTTCATTAGTCTTTTTAATAGTGTCAGTATATTTTAACTCTCTATCATTCTTGCTATTGTAATTAAAGAATTCCATAAAGTTTAATTCTCATATAAAATAAACTGCTAATATTTTATATTTGATATGAACCTAGTAGCATTTTTTTCCTTTGTATCTTTCTAACACTGGTTCATTTGTAAGCAGTCTTAAAGTATTATAAAATACAGTCAATGCTATAGAAAGTACTTTGAATAGCATATTAGCAGCATCAGCATCGTTTTCATTTGTTCTACTAGAAGTGACAGCTACAATATTACGTATGAATTTTTCACTATTTGTTTCATCTGGGTTAAGAATTTCAACAAAAAAAAGCATTACACAGTATTTCTTATCTTGGCAAACAACAAGATAGACATGGACAACATCTCTATTATTAATACATTTATTACATTTTGGTTGAAAGTAATTGATCATTGCCTTGATTTCATTTCTATAGTTTTCTTGTTTTTTTTGTAATTTACAGGCTTCAATATATTCATAAAGACTATTCACTCCTTTGGTAAATAAAAATACTTTTTCACCAGTTCTTGTATTGATATAGTATGTGTATTTTTGATGTGAGTTCCCATTACTATAATTTGTAAATTAGAATTATAACTGGATGGTACAACATAAATTTTTTCAGTATCAAACATATTTGTTATTGGTATTAGAATTCTTGATGCAAGTAATGATGAATAGTTATAAAAATTAAGATTATATAAAGGTTTGGGTTATATATAATTTGGAATTTCTATATTTGGAGTCTGTAAACAACATTTTCTTATATTTAATTATATATTCAAATTATCTTTATTTTTAATTCAGTAAAATGGCTTATATTTTTTTCTCTCTAAAATTTTATAAAACATAATTGATGATTTTGATATATAGAAAACATTATTTTTTATAAACAAGGCATTCAACAAAACTTTACCAAACATTTTATTTGTAAAAAAACCATTATAAGATAGATTTGGAAAATGGTATTTTTTGGAATATTTTAAATTAACATATTTAAATTTTAAGGATAATGAGAAAACAATTTTCAATAAAATTATTAAAATAATTCCTAAGAATATTGATACTGGTACTATTTTAGAATTTATTAGATTAATTTTAGAAGATGAATACAACCAAATTTTTAATTATTTTAAATTAAAAATTGGTAACATAGAATTAAATCAAACTGAGATTATTAAAATTTTAGTATATGCATTTAGAGCAAAAAATAAAGATTATTTTTATTTAGACTTTTATCAAATGATAAAAAAGAAAGCTTAAAACTTGGATTGTTTAAAGAAACTTTATATACTATACAAGAACCTATTTTACAAAGATTGACTTTTACAAGATTAGAGAATAATGGATTTAAAGCTGATGTTGAAGTTACTCTAATGTTTTTAAAGAATCTAGAATTAAATCTTTTTACTCCTTATTTATCTTCATTACTTAAAGATAAAGGAATATTATTAATAAAAGCTTTTGCTTATTTAATTAAAAAAGATAAAGTTTATAATGACTTGGCTGGAGTTATTGTTTCTAAGATAAAGCCAACAGATGTAGTATTAAGCTTTTATTAAGGTTGTTTTAATAATTTAAAATCAGATACTTTGAGTTATAATCTTATTTAAAAATTTATGAATTATTCTGTTTATTTATCTGAACTTACAGTACTAATTAAAAAAATGATTAAAAAGAAAATAAAATTTGATCTTAATATTTGTAGAAAGGTAATAATATCAAGAAAAAGAAAATTTCATATCTATTAGATACTCTTGAAGAAGTAACAAAGAAAAAAAGATGTGATATAATACAAGAATTTGTAAAAAGTTTTGAAACTCTTTCAAAAAAATAGACAGAAGGAAATGAAAGAACAACTTCAAAAATAATTTTTTGTATTAAACTATATTTATTTATTTTTAATAATAAAACATTTATTATTTCAATTACTGTTTAAAAAGTCTATTATTTTTGATTGAATTGCAGTTTCATTATTATTGTTGAGTTTTTTTCTTTTTTGGTTCAGTTGTTTGCTTGGTCCTGATAGAGAATTGATTTGAGATTCTTCATTATCTTTATCTAATATTCATTTTTTATTTGAAGTTTCTGTAATCTTATTATAACATTTGAACAGAAAGTTTTTGGCTTTGTTTTCTTCAAGATTCATGCTTAATTTGATAAACAGGATGAATTTCTTAATATAGTATAATGTATCGATAGAATTTTTTTCAGAGTTATATTCTTCTGTTAATAACATTTTCTTACCAACACTTTGTTCACCAGAAAGGTGCTTTACAATAACATTAACTCAGCCATTAGAAATGGTTTTTCTTCTTGTTCCAGTCTATTAACCATTGTTTCACACTTTGGTTATCTTTTTTTTTAGCTCTGGCTCTGTAATTCAGTCTCAAATTCTTGTAATAAAAATCTTCATCAATTAGTTTAAAAGATGTGTTTTCTTTCCAGTTAATTTTATTTAGAAAATGGTGCTTTATACCTAATGCTTTGTTTTCATATAATGTAAGTTTATCTTTTACAATATTGTAGTTGTTATTTTTAAACAGATTATGTTTCATCTTTTCAATTATACTTAAAATTGAGATTTCTCATGAGTTTACTCTTACACTATCCTCAATGATGTATAGATCTTTTGGATTCATCTTTCTATTTATGAAACTTGTAGTCTTGTGTATCAAATATCTCAAACATGTTTTCAACCAATTGTTTTTATTATTTCGGCTATTGATAAAAAAATTAAAAAACTCATCAAAATGATTAAACTTCTTTGATAAGATGAATTCTAATTTTTCTTTGTAATTGAATAACTTTGAGTATGACATCTGTTCAAAAACTTTTACTAGATTGTTTGCATCTTTGCGCACACTTTTAATTCTATAAAGATGGATGTTTTGGAATTATTTCATTACTAAGAATTGTTTGAATTTATCAGTTTCTTTCATAAAAGCATTAATTATTTCTGGAAATACAAGCTTCTTGTTAAATAGTTTTGCATCTTGGAAAATATAATCTCTAGCATCATAGAAGTTTTTAGAGAAAAAATAATCAGATGGACTTCTATCATCTTTTAATTCAAACTTATGATCTGCATAATGTTTCTTCATATTTAGTATCATATTAAATAATATCTTTTCATATTCTAATGTTATGATGTGAATACCATGATCTTGATTATATTTGTTGTATACATCACAGACCTCTTTTCCAAATATAATACCTTTTTTGGTTAATTCATCATATATCTTGAAGAAATACTTTTCATAAGTTTCAATAAGTAAGATATCATTGGTAAAATGATTGTAATATTTTTCTATTATTTTTCGTAAGATTCATCTAGGAAGTAATGCAAGGCATAAGTCAGTGTTACTATAAATAACCTTGCTTATTTTATCACTGTTCACATCCAGTAGTTTATTGCTAAACTGGCCTGTGTGATAAGACTGTATAAAGTCTTTAAGGTTCATGATAAGGTTTTGTGCAATGCATGTTACACATTGTGATATTATAAAAACTGCAATACCAAGATACTCTGAACCTAGGCCACCATAAATCACATTTTCAGACATTTTGTATGCAAGTTGTTTTTATTTTAAGATGTTATATATGATTCATTAATGCCAATGTATTTATCATATTCTTTCTTGGCTTCTTTTCTCTTTTTTATCAAATTATTAAGTATTTTTCTAATAATGATTTCTTGAACATCCTCATGAATAAAGTACATATCTATTTTAGTGCCAGTATTAGCATCTGTTAAGTGTATTGTATAATGTTTAACATTTGGTTTGTCAAGTCATAATATATCAGAGCCTATATTGTATTGTATGATGTTTAACATTTGGTTTGTCAAGTCGTAATATATCAGAGCCTATATTGTATTATTACATTATAGATGAATAAAGGTCTGTAAAGTCTAAAGTATATACTGGATCCATATAATATCCAGTTTTTGCTTCTAATACTTGTGTACCTTGGAATGTTATCTTTTTTTTTCTTTCTATATAAAACTGGTCGATCATGACAACTTTTATTGTAATTCATTGCTATAAGACAGTTTAGCATATTTGTTTTTCCTTTATAAAATGGATGACTATATTTACAATTGTATATTGTTGCATTTAATTGATATGAGACAAGTGTTTGCATCTTTATAATACTTAGAAGTACTCCTCAAGAATCATAGAAACAATAGTTGAGTATATCAGTACAAAGTTTTTTTACATCTTCATGAGCATTGAGATTATTAATTAGTGTATTTCTCTTTAATTTAATCTGCCCTAATCTATTATAATAGTCCATTATATTTTTATTTAATGCTATAATTTCATCTTCAATTTTTTTAATCTCGATTGCTAGAGTAACAATCTCATTAATATGTTTGTAACTTAAACCAATCTTTGAAGGAATTTCTAATTTATCTAGCATGTAATTAAGACTGCTCAATTTGTCAGAAGATGCATGTTGGAATATCAACATTGAATCCCAAAACAGTGTGCCTTCGAATTTCATATATATGTAATTAACAGGATTTTCACTTTTGTTATTGTGATCATTTCTCTTTGAATCACTTTATATTTAAACATCTTACCATAGTTTAACCTTTTTCTGTTGCTAAATGGCAAAATTCTTCTATCATATTACTTTTAAGAAATTCTAACCTTCTTATGATAAAAGGCATATCAAATCTATTGAAATTGTATTTAATAAGTACATATAGGCAGATGTTGTATTGCATTTTTGTAAATACTCAATAGAAATCATGTTCACCTTTAACTTTGAACACATAGACAGAAAATTTGATTGGATTATCCATCTCATTGATAAGTGTATGGATAACTTTATATTTATTATTAACTATTTTTTAGTATGTTTTATTAGTGAAGTTTACTTTACTTTTAACAATTTCAGAATCAACTTTTTGAAATTTGGTTATATCATTGACTATATTCTATAATCAGTTCTTGATTTGTTCATCAGATTTATATTGAAGTAGTGTGTCATCTTCAACATCCAGTAAACAGAATACTGCTAATGATATTGGATCATTACTTTAGATAAAAACACTCACATTCACGTATGCTCAATTAAATGGAGTGTTATCATAACCTATTATATTTTTATTTTTTACCTTTGAATTAAAGTTTTGCAAAAATGTTGTTTTAAGATTAAATGCATGTATTATCTCATTACAAAAGAATTCATCTTCAAGAAATATAATATCTTTTTTGTAATTAAGACAGTTTTCATATTTATTAAATAAAAGAATTCTTATTTCATCTTTAAGTTTAAAGAATCCTAAAACATGAAAATAATCATCTTTTCTATCTATATTTATTCTGCTTTATAAGATGAATTGGGTATATTTTCCACTTATAGAATCTTCATAAATCTTGTATGAATCGAATTTTTCTTGTCACATTGGTTCAATAACTGCTTTTTGTTTATTATAATTTGTAAATCATATCTGTAAATACTTATTATCATAATTATGTTTGACTTTAACAAAATCCTTTACAAAACTAATTATAGATATTCAGGAACTATTTGGATGTCATGTATTGTTTCTGCTTATTGTCTGGATTAAGATATCACAATATGTATCAGAATTTGAGTGTGAAAATGAGATGAGAATATCAAAAAACATCTCAAAATTGGTAAATCGGACTCATGTTGAGATTTCATATGATTTGTTGGTAACTTGTGCTCTTAGGACATACAATTTAGTAATTGGGTCTGTATTATCAAGAATCTCTCCAATAGTATAAATATCATCAGATTTAATTCTGAGTTATCTTCAAGTTCTGGGTATCTAAAATATACAATTCATGTCTTGTTGGAATAGTATTTAAAATGATCATATTTTTGATCAAAGTTATATAAAAGCAAAGTGTTTATTATATTTTATATTTATAATTAAAATTATTTATTTATAGATAATAATTGTACAATACAAAAACAAGTTATACAATGTATCAAATAATTTAGAAACTAATATTTTGTTATTATGAATTTAAGAGTTATTAATCTTTTAAAAAACTCTTAGTACTTTTTTTTTTGATTTATAATCTGTATCATTATCACTTTTACTACTTTTGGTATTCTCATCTAATGAGTAATTATTTTCTTCTACTTTCTTTCTTTTTTTAGATTTATTTTCTTCTTTCAATTGTTCATTTTCTTCAAGTATCAAATTAATTCTTGCATCTGTCTTTTTATATATCATCCATTTAGTATATTTTTAACTGAAAGTTGGATAAATATACTTATTAATATGTGTAAGACCTGAATTTAAAGAAGTAGTCTTTTCTTATAAATGAATGATTAAACTTTCTTTAACAAGATTCTGATTTTGAATCTTTGTTGTTTCTCCAAACTCAACTATTTTTTTCATTACTTTTATAAATACTTTGATATCTTTATTATCAAAATTGTTAGTAAATTCAATATCTGGAAATCCATCATCTGATTCTTTTTTATTAATACCAAATAAATAATTTGCAAAAATATTAACAACTTCTTTATAGCTTTTAGAATTCCAAGTTTTCTTTTTAGCTACAATTTCACTATTAGTAATAGTATTTATATTTGTTATTTCACTTTGTCCTGTCATTAATGAACTCTATTGAATAAAGATATAAATATATAATAAAATTTAATTAATAAATATGTTTATGTTATATAACATAATATTTACATTATAAAAAGAACCCAGATTTACAATAGAAGGTTCTATAAACTCTATCACCTGATACTCAAAATATCTATTACCAAACCTGCAACTAAAAAGAAACTTAAAAAGGCAAAAGTTCTTACAGATTTATTAAATTATACACCAGATTCAAAATCTGCACCTGAAAATGTAAAAGTTTAGGTACATTACAAAAGAAATAATACAAAAGATAACATTAAATACACTTTTACATTAACTAATCATGTTACTTCAGAAAAGAAATATGAAGGCAAACATTATACAATCACTGGTCAAGTTATTGATATTTCTAATTACACTGGTAATAATCATTATTCCAGAATGATTAGTTACCTTAAATAAATTAATTCAGCTAAAAATAATTTAAAAGTTTCTAATGAAGAACAGCATGTTATTAAATATAATCAATTACTTTATTTGGATAATGAAAAAAAACATATCAAATCACTTTATAGAAATAGTTTTTATCATCTATTCTATAATAACATATTGACTTCAGTAGAAAATATTAAGGGTTTACTATGTTATCCAGAAACTTATATAATAATTATAAATGAAAATTTGCAAAAAAATATTACAAAAGTAGTTAGAGAATCAACAACAATGATTATCTTTCTTAATGATATTCCAATCAACAACAGTTATGAGAAACCTATTAACAGAAATTTACTTAAAATTATCAAAGATTCTGAGACTACAAAAGAATTAAAAGTATTTCAAAACAATGCTGAAAAATATTCAAATATTGCTAAAGATATTGGTGCCTCTAAAGAGAAAATAAATAAAACTTTAAATATGTCTTTATTATATAATAGTATAATAGCTATTTCATCAGAATTAACAAATCAATATGGTAATAATATGGTTAAACCAAATGTTGTTAAGAAAATTGAAGCTAGTCTTAAACATATACTTGATCTTTTCAGTAACCTGAAAGTATCAACTAAAACTGAAAAAGTATCACTTGAATCTAAAGATTCAGATAGTAGTAAAAAGAGACAGAAAGTTGATATTAAACAAAAAAATGATGAAAATTTGTAATTAATTATTTTTAAGTTATATTTTATTAAATAAATATATTTATTTTGGTACTGATTTTTCACTTCTAAAATACTAAATTCTTGAATTAAAGTCTCTTGCAAATCAGTCATATCAAATGTGTTATTTTGTTTAACTGTTTCTATTATATAATTATCATTATTGTTGTTATTTTTAAACTTGGCTAAATATTTATCTCTACAATTAGCTATTTCAGTTTTATATTATAGATTACTTTGATCTTGATTTGAAACTAATAAACATATGTTTACTTCCTTAACAATATCTAACATTATTGCTTTAATCTTATCTTTATCTTTTAACCAGGTTTCATTATCGATATTATGTAAAACATCACTAATTATATCTGTCTGTGCTGCTATAATCAATTTATCTGTTTGGTTTACAATAGTTTCTCTTGGTAAACAGAAAGTTTCTTGTTTGTAAATCTGAGAAACCCTCTGATTTGAAGTATGAATTCAGTTGAAAAAACTTTTTACAGTATCTACAGTTATCTCAGATTCATAAATTATTAAAATTAGATTTGTTGTTCTTGGATACTTTTCAGGAATGCTTACTTTATCATTTACAATAAACAACCCATATTGAACTAAATAATTTGTTTCAGAATTGTTTGAAACCATGTTTGATAAAAGGTTATCAAAATCTTTAATATAATAATTTATAGTTTTGTATTCTCTAGTATAAACAATATTATGAATATAGAGTTGTATATTTTCACTTGATTGATATTTACATTGAACAGGAATTAAAAATCCTTCTTCTTTCTTGATAAATAAAAGAAATATAAACATGTCAAATTCACCATCACCAGTGAACTTATAATTGCCAACATTAAGAACTTAGAATAGTTCACTGAAATCCTGTTCACTAAATATATATTCATGATCTTTATTCATCAAGTCTGTCTTTTCAAATACTGTATTATCATCAACTTTCATTTCGCTAACTCTTGCAACCCAAGACTTGTGATTTCTAGGTGAAAACAAAATTTTTCCACCAATGATCAAATAAGAAGTGCATAGAAAAATAATCTTAAAAAGAGAAAGGTTGTAAAACTTTCTATTCACAATATATTCAAATGATTTTCTTGTTACAAAATTTTTATTACTTGAAGTATATCTAAATTCCAGAACACCTCTTTTTTTGAAAAGGTTTGCTAGTGAATGGGTTCTTTTTAGATTGGAGTATAGTATTTGATTTATTCATGTTCAATAAAAATATAAAGAAATAAAGGTACCATAACTTGATTATTTATTATAATACAGATATTTATTGTTACACAACATGCAATTGTGTTTATA
>CAJVQA010009735.1:0-11895 GCA_910591915.1 Cetraspora pellucida | reverse complement strand
GTTTCGGATGAGGTTTCGGAAACTATAATCCGAAACCCGAAACTTTCGGATTTGGCCAAAAAGGTTTCGGTGACCAAGTTTACTGTAAACTATTACTACAGTTAATAAGTTCGTTACGCACCATTTGGCCATAACTATTATATCACTAATTTAGGTTTTATATCTTGACATAAATATTGCTTAAATTCTAGCTATATACAAATAGTTAACATATCAAGGAATTCGAAAAATATATTATTTATAATCGGCATATGAAATTTTGATATAATATTCTAGATACTAATTGTCAGTAACTCGTAATATATAAATGTTGAAGACTGAAGAATTTCTGATATTGTATGATCAATAGTTTTAATTACTTCCCTTTTTTTTCCAGACGAATCTACTAAAATGAAATGTAATCTTAAAAGATCAACGTTAAGATGTGCAGCAACTTGATTAGCCACCTAAATAAATAGGAAAAAGAAATCTGATTAGATAAAAATAACCGTAATAATATAATGAAAAAGAAAATGAATTAAGTGGAATTAAACGCACAACTTTAAATGGCAGATTTTTATTTAAAAATAAATCAAATTCAGGCAGTGGGTCTCGGTATCCGAATTTTGATTTAAACTTAACGACAATATTTTCTGATAATGATTCATAAAATTGAGGAATGCTACTTATACGACTTGCTAATTCATACTCTTGAATCCTAATTAAGGTAAAATAATCTCAGTCAGATTATCTTAAATTACTCTGTATTTCAATAGGATTTTAAAATTTTAATTGCATACTCTTTATTTTTTAATGCCTTTTGGAAACATAATATATCACCATTTTGTATATTGAACTTTATAAAAGTATGTCTTGATGCAATTTTTTTAACCATATATGGTGTAATTTCCTAGAATTTTTACAAAGATAAAAATAAATGTCGTTAATCATCCAACAAAAAATAAGGTTTAAATTCTGAAATTAGTATTATAATTAACTTACTTCATATATTTTTAAAGATGTTTTTAGTGGTAATTGTTTTTTCTTACGTAGAGCGGGAAAAATGCTATTAATCCTACAACTCTTCTTAACATATAACTGACCAAGGCTCCTATCCATGTGAATGAAGGCTATATTAATTCTCACAACATGACAATCAATTGTACATTTGAATTAAGCTAAATTAAATTTACACACTCTAATGACTGTGAATCTGGATTAAAATATTTAATAAAAATGATAATTGATCCAGCCTGTGAATGATTTTTCTATATAAGTTGCAAATTAAAATTAGATATATATTATATAATACATTACTGTATTAGTTTGTGGGAGGTAACTACCTTGAAATTTATTGGCTTTTCCACTATTTCCATATACAATCTTAACTCATTACATCCTACTATATTTCTACTGATTTCTTCCATTGCTAGTAGTAATAAAAATTTTTATGAAATGCTTATAAAGATAAAATGTGAATTATGTAGCGTAAATACCTACTTATGTTAAGACAATCATCTTTTATAGGCTCATGTAGTCTAATTGTTTTATTCTGTCGATTTACAATTACCCAGAACCTTAATTTATCAATAGGGACTTTAAATTGTGTAGCAATCATACTCTTAAAACTATCGTAGGTGTCTTCTTTTGAAATTTTAAATTGGGGAATTTCTGATAATGGATATTGTTGATTATCGAAATTAACAAGATCAAATCCTCTATGATTCTTCACTACCATTTCTGTTACAACCTAAATAATATAAAAATTAAAATTTACATTGATAATAAATTATCATTTAGTGCTTACCCATGTTTGTAAATATAGGTGTTTTTCTTTTTCGTCATATGGTCGGCATTCTAACATGATTGGAAAAGTATTAATTTATGAAATAAAAGCTTAATATAGAAATGAGCACACATTTTATACTCACGTAAATGTTTCGGCATATCTTCAGGAAGTATTAGAGAAAATATTTCATCGATACTAGATTCACGGATATATATTAACATGTATGCATTCTTAGATTGTGATATGCCTTCGTAACCGTAATTAATCGATGCTGGTGTAACGCGGTCATCAAACTTTATCCTTCATTTTAAAAACCAGTTACATAACAAGTTAATATACTAACTTGCAATATAAGCATATGATATAAATAAAGCAGTGAACATAAATTTGACAAACCATTTATTACTCTTTTCGGGTCTTAGAAATGCGGCATAGCGTTCCTCATCCGTATCATAGTCATCATCTCGAACAAGTACACTAGTTTGTAATAAAACCATATTATGAGAGATATAATCAAAACACACTTTAGTCAAACATTTATAGTTTATTTTTGTACAAACCCATATAGCAAGTATTTATATGATTGTGATTTGTCAGCATTCGGTGACAAATATTTTTGTAAATCAATTTCCATTGGAAATTCACAACAATCATTTGACTATAAATAACAGATTAGCATTATCAGAGAAGGTGTAATGAAATTGTAAAGATCTTGATATATCAATGTGTATACCTTAAACGTATCATGCTCAGAACGATTTAAATGCAAATGCAATACAGGTGGAAAACTTTCAAAAATTACACCTTTTTTGGCAACCTACAAATATATGCGGTATCATGATATATAGTATAATATCAAGATTTATTGTCTTAACAAAGGAGTAAATCTTACTTGCAAGCCATAGTCTTCAGTATCATATTTATTATCACCTTCCAAAGTTTCTTCTTTTATATATTTCATAAAAGATTCATCTAAAGTTTTGCAATCTTTAATATCAAGTTGAATATCTATCGGAATAAATTAATATTATATTTAATAATTACTAGTCAATATAATATTTATAGGATCATGTTTATGCATACCATAGTAATCTTCTACATGTAAAGATTCATAATTTACATTAACGCACTTAATATAAGTTTTTATCGATCCTGCAAAAAGGTGAGAAATTACACCATCTGCTTTTGTATTCTAAATCCAGATAAAAAAAAAAGTAAAATTCTTTTAATATAAAATTCTTTTAATATAAAATTCTTTTAATGTGTTTTTCATAATTGAATTATAATAAAAAAATGGATATATACTTGCCTTCATCTTATCCTCAAGATCATTCCGCAATATTCTAATAAATTCTCGAACGTCGTCTATAAAAAAGAATTCATTCCATCCAAAAAATTTTATTAACTCAGCTGTTTTAACCGGTGCACTTGAAATGTTTAATTGATAGAAAATCCATTGCAAAGCCGATGAAACACTTTTTACTGAGTTAACATCCTCCATAGGGATTTGATATACTGCCTATAATAAAAAAAAAACTTTCATTATCAGACTTGAATGAAAGATAATTTAATATATCAAGAACGATCAATGAAAATAATTTGAGCCACAATATGTATACAAAAAAAAATTTGTTTTCACTAATACTCAACAACTCAGGATATTATTATAATAAATTAGAACAGACCTTACGAAAATATTTTATATAATAAAGAGACTGTAGCACCGAGTTGAAAAAAGGATTCATTTCTTGATTTTTTAAACTTATATATTCAGTTGGATTCTCAAGTATACGAACAAGAACCGTAATATTACAAGTGTCATTTTCAATTAGCGGACGAGTTCGTTTACCAGACGGTATAAACAGTTTATTCTTTTCATGAAATTTTGCAAAGCCCCAATCAAGTTCTTCGGCAGTAAAAAGATGATATGTATCTATTTTTATAAACATATACAAATAAAGTAAACAAATACGTATAATAGTTATCAAAGTTAGATTAATTAGATATAATATACGTACGATGACTAACGAATTTTGTTGGCTCTTCTTGATTCCATAACAATAAAGCAAATTGTACACAAATATGCCAACCAACAGGTGCTCCTTGTGGATCAGCAAAGTCCAAATAAATGCCAATATGTTCCTCAGAAGTATCGTCATAATTATAATTTCCCAAAGGAAAAAGTAAAAGACGCCTATATAAATTGATTCTCTTTATTCTTTATGATACGCATAATTACAAGTCAATTCGAAAAGTAGTTCATATACCATTTCCAACCTCCAACCTCGAATTCGGGACCTGTTAATCTCTTTTCTAAATTTTTCCAATCAGTAATATGCCAAGTATAATGCTGGAAATCTTTGATCTTATGACCAAGATCGGGCATTATTTGTTTTGCAATAGTTTCATCTGTGAAATATACATTATGAATGTTACGAATATTACGAAAAACAAACTTGTAATAAATGGATAAAATTATTTAATCGAAAATATTCTATAAAACATACAATCCATTATAATTATTTTTCTTTATTACAATTCGGAAATAATATCTTCTACTGTATTTATTGGAAATTTTGCTAATATATAAATTACCCGGAATCACCAATTCCGTTTGAGCATTTAAACTGTGTAATACGTATAAAGGCCCACGTTACGTACTATTATTAATAGTGATATGTGATTTGTTCTTGTATTTTTTTTCTCGTGACAAAATTAACTATTACAAATTAGGTCATCTTCGGTATGCGTACATTACATTAGCTTTTTAATGTTAAAAGGTAATATTAACTTTATATCCAAAATGATCGTAACACGAATATTCTGTGATACAGTATTAAAACTGTTCATATGGTGTTACAACTATAAATATATGCATGCGCAGCAATTGTTCCGCAGAAAATTTAGAAATGTGGTTTACGTACATTGTGGTGCAATATTAGATTGGCTAAAGATTGGCTAAAGCATAAGATCATCAAATAGCGTCATTGTTACTTCTTTTATTTTTTTTTATTTCTATATTTGCCATAAAACAGAATTTCTCGGATTAGCATTATGGTTAGGATATATAATCTCAATATAATTACTGGGCGGTAACCAAAATTCAACATGACTAATGTGATAGTGCCTATAATAAGTGGTTATGATAATCGGTAATGTATACATATACCTTTTTTTTTTACGGTCCGTGACTATATGAAAATGCGACTATATCGAGGTTAGACCGTTAAAATTCTAATTATATTAAGGAATTTCAGATTCACTTAAAATTCCATTCTCTCTTACAACATATATTCCTATCTTTTATCAGCAGATTGACGATTTAAAAATCAATTTGATCACTATAACGACACAATTAAATATTAATTATTTTTCTTTATGTACAGAATTTTTATACCATGTTTACAAGAAAGTGTAATAATAAGAATAGAATAATTAAAAATAGGAGAATTTGCAAGAAAAGTGAGAATAATTACAATCACGAGCCCAAATTAAAATAATTACACATGAGGGCATTACATATAAGGGCCTAAGTCTATTGATGGATGAAAAACGTTATCACGGAACTACTGTGCCACAAAGTACTCTGATTATTTGACTTATTATAGGATTATTGATTGTTTTATTATAGGCATTTAGAGTTATATAGCTATCAGTTATTAGATAAAAAAATAAATAAAACACTGACTACAATCATTTTATCTTAAATATTGTATAAAAAGTAGTGTTAAGCTAGCACAATTATTTATAAGACGATGAAGTTTCAACAGAGTAGCAAAACAATTATCTTCATTTTAGTAAATGTTATTCCAATTCGCAGTGCTTTATTTGATATCATAGTTGTTTGTTATAATAATAACCAATTTTATACAAAGAAAATGAAATTTATTACTAATTTATAATCGATCGTTACATTTTTTATGTACTTAATAACTACATTTATCGATGCTTATATTTCTTATGCTAATAACGATCAAGCCATAGACTTGTATAATGTCGCTGTTATTTTGGGCCCTTATATGTAATATTTTTAAAAAAGTTAGGCCTTTTTATGTAATTATTTTAATTTGGGCCCGCATTTGTAATTATTTTAACTTTCCGGGCCCTTATTTGTAAATTCCCCTTAAAAATAACATGATGATCTTGGAAAGAACGTAATTATATTATTGCGTGGCACTCGGATAATGTGTACCAGGTTAGTATGTCATAGTGGCTGATAATCATCGACACTCCGATTCCGATCGAATTTTTTTTTCAATTTTAAAAATGCAACTTTAATTGAATACGCATTACTAAGCAAAGAAAAAAAAAGCAATTCTAATACATAATATAGTATAAAATGCAGTAAATGATTAATTTATTCTATTTGCTAAGACGTTCTTTGATAATTTATGTGCCTTTTTTGGCGCCGTTCTTTTCTTGCGCACTCTAATTGAATATGGATCGGTGTTTTCCTTTGTTGTACAAGACTTTCTTTGTTGTACGAGACTTCCTTTGTTGTACAAGACTTCCTTTGTTGTACAAGACTTCCTTCGTTGAACTGATGAAGGCTGCACTTTAATCTTTGAACCACTTCGAATTGATTCATTTTTCAATGTAGAGTTTTGTTGAAAGAGATAAGCAGTCAGCTTACCCACTGATATAGATTCAGACTTTTCATATCCTTTTATAAAATATTCAATTCCGCTAAGAAGCTGTTGACTATTTTTAATATCATTTAAAATATGATTAAAAAAGGTTTCAACAGATTCTATATGATTATTTATATCATCTTTATGGTTCCTAATAAAAATAGCAATAATATATTAATAAGTTTAATTTTACAAATTTTATAGTCTGTATTTTATTTATTTATTTATTTATTTTACAAACCTGTTTTGGGAGTTTTCAATAATTACTTCAGTATTCTGCTCATCTACATTAAGTGGGTTCTTATTTTGATGATTTATTTCATTATTATAACCGAATCCTGATACAATTGGTGCATGCAAGGATGCATAAAATGTTGGATCTTCTGCAATTGTTCCTTTTAAATATTTTAAATTTATTAGTATATATAGTATATTAATATATATATGTATGTAAAAATATAAATAAATTCTAATAAATTTTACCACATGCGATATATCTATAAGTCATATAATCTTCAAGAGTAAGAGCCACAATATAATTAAAAGAACCTGTATGATATTTAATAGCAACTACTGCTTGATGTTTACAAGGTGATCCACCAAGTGCCATAGAACAAGTGCATGTTCCAATAGATGAATCAACGATATAATATTTATTATTAATTGTTGCACTAGGAATGAAATATATATTATTTATATTATCATATTGAATATTTTCTTGATTAATTTCTTCCCATCCTGGGCAGCAGAACCATTTTGATATTTCTAAATGACCTGGATGACGATTTGCTATAGCTAATATTCATTGTTCATAAAAACACTCCATGTTGGTTGTAATGAATTGAAAGATTTGTACTAGATTATATGCCTTAGTACGTACAAAAACAATGTCTTTTAGAAATACAAAACTTCTTTTGACATAGTTGTTAGTATGATTTCCATGTAATAATAAGTTTTGTTGATATGCTAATGATCAGATAACTCGATGTTTCCAGAGACACAAACAATATGCTGCAACCTGATCATATTTTGTAAAATATTTAGATTGCAAGTTTGTGAATTCAGTTTCTATTTCATTAACTGTAGATGTATATAAAACATTTTTGAATAATGTCATAATTTGTATATGATCATCTTTATGAATTTTATGTCCTGAATTATACAACCAACACCAAACTGATTATAAAATGTGAAAAATACATAATAATCGTATACATGTTGGCCAGCAACATGCAATAGCATTATGTTCTGCATAAGAATCATCTGTAATAATAATCATAGGCCCAATTTGTGGTCCACAATTGTAAAATACATTGTCTGGTAATATTATTTTAAGCAAATTTATAGCATTTTTGATAGTAATTTCAGTTTCATCTGAAGTTAAAAAAACACCTAATAGTAATGCATCAATTGAGCAACTTGTATAAAGAAGAGTAATTGAGGTGTTAAGTGGATCAAAAGTAGTGGGTATATCAAAATAACAGAGCTCTCCGACTTGACGAATTTTTTCATGAACTCGTTTCATTAAGTTAGTCACAATATATAAAATAAATGGAATAGATATAGATGAATTATAAGTTTGAAGTATAGCTTTTCCTTTACCAGAATTGTTATAAAGAGTAATAGCCTCTTACATATAATCAAACATCCCCTTTCCATTTTGATCCTCCAGTTGTGAAATACGAAATTGATTATAAAGATTTTTTACATAAGTTCTATCAGGATTTATTGACCGATCTGCTAGCAATCGAGCTAGTTCATCATCATTAGATGTAGATAAATGTAATTCATCTTCATATAAATATCGTGCAGTTGCTGCTGAATGACCCATATTAAATAACTCAATATAACGTTTTTGAGTATTGAGTCCAACTGATCGAAAACTCAATGAATTTGCAGAATTGGACACATGATTATGTATAAACTGAAGGTTTATTTCAAATAGGTAAGTATCCTCAAAACCAAATTTTTTAGGTTTTTTCATTCGAAGGTTTAGAGTTGCCTTACATCCAGTATCCCTGTTTCACAGACCATTTGGATTTTTTGTTTCACGATGATTATTTTTTTGTTTGACTAAATTGCTATGGATGCAATGTCACAACTCCCTAAAAACAACTTTATCTCCTTTAACTGGATAAGTGCGTGTTAAACGCATTGTAGTTTTTGAACATTCTTGAAATTCATTAAGCCATGTTAAAGCATCTTCTTTTGTATTAATATTTGCGAGTAAATCAACAACGATCTGCTCGATTTTCACATTTTCCGCAGTAATTATTGGCGTCAATTCGTTGTAGTTTACAAGTTGATATTCATAATCTAATGGAAGTATTTGTCGAAGCGGAATAGGTAAAGTTTTTCTTTCACTTGAGTAATTTTGCATCGTTATGACAAATACTTTTTTTTTTTTTTTTTTTTTTTACGATTTTATTTTTATTTTAATTACGTATCATAAAAGCTTATTACAAATTATTATTTCGATTTGCATTACGATCGGAATCGGGGTATCGATTATTATCAGCCACAATAACGTACTAACCTGGTACACATTATCCGAGTGCTATTGCGTGGAAAAGGTAAACCAAAACTGGTTTCGGGAATTGAAACCCTGAAACGCGATATTCAGAAACTTTCAGAAAAGGGTTGCGAGTATAAAGTAAAATGTATATCTGTACTTCAGATTAAAAATTGACGTGACTGAGGCTGAAAATTATGGGCCTCAATTTAAATATATAATACTACTTATACATTTTTATTATCAAAACTAACCCTAAATTCTAATCTAACTATAAAAGAAAAGTTAGAAAGCATCCCAAAAAATTTTGAAAATTTCATATTAATTATTTAAAAATTTCAGCTTCGGGCGATCTAACACAAATTTCATTTTGATGTAGCTAAAAAAAAAATTCATAATGTTCATACAGGTGTCACCAGGCTGTTATCGACTTGGATGACTTACCCTGGCACCTACAAAGCCATAGCTCCGGGTATACGCTCATCCTCGACATGTCATTTAAAAGTCATCACAAAGGGTGACAATTTAGCTATATATACATATTGTTAGTAACTTATAATCTTATGATGTCAAGTAAATGACACGTTGAGGAAACGTTTTCGTGAAATGAGACACAACCCTATTGAAGCCACTGTTTGTGCCATGGCTTAACCATGAACTAAACCATGACGCAAACTTGGCCCTAGTAGCCATGGCTTAAACAATGTCGAGAAGTCTACGAATACAATACTCAAGTGACAAATCCAGTCATTGTTGTGCATATAAGCCCCCTAACCTTAACCCTAACGCTAATTCTGTGCATGAAATATTGTGTCCATAGCTTTCCCTTTAATGTCTGAAAGAGTGATTATCTAAAAACAATAAATATGTACGGTACTATAAACAACGGTCGTAAATAAAAAGCATCTTTTGATTTTTATTCATTACGGCGCATTTGTAAACTACCCCAAAATTCGAAAAATTTATGTAAATATAGATTTTGACTAAGATAATCAACATTCCCCAAGTTATGATGCGTCATTTTAATAAATTCCTATGTCTAGTGAGATGGGTTAGACTCGTTATCGGGTTATCATTGATTAATTAATATATAATCTGGTAACCAAAATTTAAATTTGATTGGATTTGGTAATTGTTTGCTTAATTCCGCTTACGCGCTGTAATGTAAGAATCCACCAGGACGGCCATAAAGCTTAAGGGTCATGTGGGTGTTGCTACCAATGCAGGGTAGGGTTGTATTACATAATTTAACAATTTTACATAAGTTTCAGAAAATGTAATTTCCATATGTCATACATAAAGTACCAGATTTACAAAAGTTTCGGCCAGTATTATTGCATCATTTGATTTGAATGTACGATTCGGATTGTAACTCCTAAATCTCAAACACCAAAATGTCATATGTTCAAAATTACAATTACATGAAATTTTAATTTACATAACATCCCTAATGCAGGGTCAAAATTTTCATAGTACAGCAAGTGGCACTACTCACATATGCCGTGTAACGATGAGTTATGGCTTAAGTGTCCAATTGTAAATCTTGCGGCGCATTTACCGAATTCACCGAAGTTGCAGAATTTGCGGAATTTGTAGTATCTGCAGTTAATTAGCGTACTTTTATTAGCCTGTTGAACTTGAGAATTTGAGGCGTTGTTGATTGTTAGCACTAAAAATAATACTTGACAAAGCTTTTGAGCGTTTCATCATGATTGGCTAATGCTCATAGATCTTTCCGTACATTGCAGAAATATTATTGATGAATCGATAACCGAAATCATTTGCAAAAAACAAATATTTTTAATATACAGCACAACTAAATTGGTATTAATAAATACGTTTCTATAAAAATCCAACTGCTCTAAACCTAAAACTATCATCTCAGCACAAAGCAGAAAAATAATCAAAATAAAAAGTATTGTGAGACCTCGGTCCGATTTCCAAAGGCCGATCTCCCGACTACCATTAATATACGTATTTAAACTCAATTTAGAAAATTTTAATAATGCTTTCAAATATGTTTTTCTATTGCTATTAGAATTAGTTTAGTTCGGGAGTATATTTAAAATAAGTTATTACACTTTATGGATATTTACTTTTTAATTCACATTAATTTATTGTATAAGAATATTTGTTTATAGAAATATTTGAATTAAGTCACTCAAGTTTATAAATAGTTACTATTTGATTAATGATTGTTTTTAGGTATATAAGTATAAAGTAAATCTATTAATGTAAATATTTAAGATAATTTATTCTTTAATACTTAGAGTTATAGTTTTATAGTTAGCAGTTTAATGGTTAGCCTTGACTGCAAGTGTTGGTCTCAGCCATAGCATAAATAGAAATTCTTTTTGTATCCAGTAACTTCATGTAGTTACTACTTAATGACTATGAATAAAGATAAGGTTTCACCTTAACACCAAAAAAAAGATAAGTTATTCAAGTTTATAACTGTTTACTATTTGATTTATGATAATTTTATTTATTTATTTTTATTTACAATTATTTAGTATATAATAATATTTATTAATCTATTTAAAATAAATTCTTATTTATAAATATTTATTACTTAAATATTGAATATTTTGGTTGTTCAGTATTGTAATTTCTAAATTTAATATAAACTTAAACTTTTTTATTAAGAATTAGCATCAAATTTCTGGATCAACTATACAATATAAATATTATATAAATTAGTATATATTAGTAATTATGATTTTAGTTAATAAAAAAATTCTTTAGTTCTTTTTATTTGAATATCAATAGATTTTAATAATTATTTTTAATATATATAACTTCATTTTTTAGATTATCAAATATATTAATTTTATTTATTTTTTTTTTTTTGAGTTAAAGTCCCTGTCTGTGGGAGTTGATGTTTTTATTCATGTATTTGAACACAGATGCCTCCAGGGGCTCCCTTACATTGGAGGTTACAACTAGCCACATGTGCACTTTTGGTGCCTAATTTAAGTAGTCCA